>JAVJIF010022497.1:0-104335 GCA_038442645.1 Agave tequilana
ATAACTTTCCTTAATTTCATCCTCTTCAAGGCTATTTAACTTCAGATTCGCTAATTCTACGCATATAATTATGGTTCATATCTGGCACTGAATGATAAGATCATCCAAGTCTTGAGTAGAACTATCATTGAACAATTCGTCAACATACTCTCTCCATCTTTCTTTGATTTCTTCATCTCGAACTAAAACCTTCTGATCCTCATCTTTGACACACCTCACAGCACATAAGTCTCTAGTCTTTCTCTCCTTATTCGAACAATTCTATATATATTCTTTTCAACCTCTTTGGTATCCAACTTCTCATACACTTCTTGTTGGCCCAAAGCCCCATCACTCTAATTTGATGATGATTAACTCATGTAGTTATAGTACTAATGATCTTGTATTTATTTAGTCCAGGTATGTGATCAAGATCTTAGTACGTGTTTAACTTCAATAAAGGATTTAAAGTCAAGTTTTGGAGCTAGCACGTGTTGATTCAAGAGCTTGTGCATCAAAACTACATCAAGTACTCAGAGAAATCTATCTCTTTGGATTAAGGTTTGGACCAAGTCAAGAAGGAGAAGAAGATTTTCAAGTGAAGACCTACAAGAGAAGACTTGTGTCTAGGTTTATTTTTAGTAAGATTTTGTTTTAGATAAATGTAAAGGATAGATTAGTTGGTGGATTGCTCAAGTATCATATACACTGACACACAAGATTTAGATGAGTTTTTATAAAAGAGTTTTCATTTTGAAAAATACCATTTTAATTTTTGGAGTCATATATACATGTGTTTTAACCAAAACCATTTTAGTGCTTATTGTCAAAAACATAGATATTTCATCATATATGTGTAATGGATCATATCCATACACGCTAAACTTCAAAAGTGTTTAAAATATCTTGTTTTTATATTTGGAGAAGTTTTGAAAAAATCAATTTTGGAAATACAGATTTTGTTTTAAGCCAAAATTTCTAAGTCACAAAAATAGTTCAAAATGTTTGTAACATGTTGTGATTTTTACTCAAACATGTTTGTATATCAAAGTATAATATTGATTTTATTTTTGTAGATTTTTAGAGAATTTATGAGATTTTAGTAAAGTCAAAAAGTCAAGAGTTTTTAATCCCCATAATTGTCTGGACTGACCTTCTGTCGGTCGACCAGACGATCGACTTGACAAGAAGTCGGTCAACTGCTCCGGTCGACCGATGTGCACAAACGTGCACAGGTTAGGCCGGTCGACTACACGATCGACTGCCAGAGAGTGTCTGCTCTCTGAAAATGGCCCGATCGACTGGGCGGTCGACCGGCCGGTCGACAGACCTTCCCAACGGTCAGAAATCCGACCGTTGGCGGTCGACCGTCAGTAGTCAGACTACTGAGTGGCTTCCAATGGTAGATTTTTGGAGCCCATAAAAAGGGGCTCCTTTGGACTGTTTTAGATAAGATTTCAAGTGAGTTTTCAAGCTAGTTTTGATACATCTTTTAGTATATTCTCCACTTATTTAAGAGCCAAAATTGTCATATCAAAAGGAGAGATTTTCAAGAGTGTTTTGTAAAGAGATTTCTTGAGTTTTCACCACCAAATCAATCCTTGTTTTTTTACGTACACTTGAGCTTTCCATTGCTATATCATTCCTATAGGAGGTTGTGAGATTGTTTTAAGTGATCAAAGTGTTGTGATCACCAAAGTATTCTATTCTTGTATTTGAGGAGGCGGACTTGCGGGTTTGAGGTGTTTCGAGTTCCAGTGAGAGCTCGTTGTAGAGGTGCGGTCTCGGTAAGCTAGTGTGCTTGCGGTGTGTTGTTCTTGTGGGAACAAGAAAGGGACTAGAGAGTCCAAAGGAGTTCTAGTGTGAACTCACTTGTAGGTGTTGCGACACCGAGTGATCCGGTGGGAACATTTTTAGTGAAAAACCTTCATAGTGTTGAAAGCGGGGACGTAGAGCAAGTGTGCTCGAACCTCTAAACAAATCTCCTGTGTTTGCGATTGTTCTCTCTCTATCTCTCAGTTGTCTTTATATCTTACTTATGCTTATTGCTCATATCTTTACTTGCTTGATATATTTGTGCTTATATTGTTATATGCTTGGGGATTATTTGCTCACACTTGTATTCAATCAAAAAAGCCATAGCGGCACCTCAAATCTTATCTAGAGGAATCTTGAGGAGATAGTCCAGAGCCCTTCACGGGGAATCCGGCTACGATCTTATGTTATACTTGGTGTGTTATGCAAATAGTTTTTAGTTTGCATTAATAGTTTTAATACCGCATTAATTCACCATTAGATTGGCTAGTCACCTATTCAAACCCCTCTAGGTGATTTCAATTGGTATCAGAGTCCTCATGCTCTTAATTTGGGTCTAACAACCTTGAGTTAAAGATCCTTATTTATAGCTAATCACAATATTTATACATACACATGGATTTCATGTCACCTTCCACTTTTGACATTCTTAACATCCAAACTTGGAAAGTTAAGATGTCATTGTACCTCAAAGCCTTAGGGATTCATGTTTATTTTGCCACCAATAAAGATGCATATCGTTTAAATGGCAAACGTCTAGAGGCTAATGCAAAAGTCATCCATGCTTTGAAGAGTATCCTAAATGATCAATATTTATCTAGGGTTGCGAATCTTGATTCGACTTTTGTAGTTTGGAACACTATAATCTCCCTGGGCGAACAAAAGCAATATTATGCGGGGAGTGACTCGAATGATGGGAGTGAAGCTCCAACTTGTGCTACATGGTCCAAGGGGATAATCCCCTTGAGGTAAATACTGAATCCGAGCTAGAAGAGGATGTTAATATGTCTTATAATGTGCTTGAATCATTTTATCAACTTCTTAAAAAATATGAATTGCTTATAAAGGATAACAAGAAATTGAAAAACAATATGATTCTATTTTAGTAGAAAACAATTTATTTCAAAATAAACTTGCATGTGTTTCAAAAGAAATGATTTATTGAAAAAGGAGAATATTTTCTTATCTTCAAAATTAAATGATCTTTGTGAAGGAAATAATCTTTGAAAAATAATTAGTTTGTGGAAAAACAAAAAAAGAAATTGCTTTACAAGAAAATAACTCTTTGAAAAGGAAAGTTATTTCAAAAGAAAAAGAAAATGTTTCTAAAAAGAAAAAGAATAATGATTCTCATTCTCACCATGCTTTTCATGCTACAACTATTGATAAAATGAGACTAAAGTTTTGAAAAATAGAATAAATTGTTTGAGCTCAACTTTGAGCAATTGTGCATTTAACCATAAAAGTTTAGAAACCTTGTTTCAAAAGAAACAAGCTCCACATGTTCATGCACATCACCCACAACATGCATATGCACACTTTGCACGTCATGATCACACTCATACACATATGCATGCTAGAGTGTACAAATGTACACATTGCGGCCGCAAAGGCCATTTAGTAAAATTTTTGAAGGTTCACCTAGAGAGGGGGTGAATAGGTGATGGCTAATCTAATGGTCACTTAATGATGAATGATGCGGAAGCTAAAAACAATTATGACCTAATAAAATCTTTTACACTAAACACTATGTATAACACAAGAGTGTTGCCGAATTCTCCGTGAAGGGCTCTGGACAAAATCCTCTAGATTCCCCTTGAATGGGTTGAGGTGCCGCGTTGGCTCTCTTGGTTGAATACAAGTGTTAGCAACAATCCCACGCAAGTATATAACAATATGAGCACAATATATCAAGCATGTAAATGTAAAGACAATAATTGAATGCAAGATATAAAGGGGATAGAGAGAGAGAGAGTGAGAAATCGCAAACACAAAGGGTTTGTTTCGAGGTTCGAGCACACTTGCTCGACATCCCGCCTTCGACACACGAAGGATTTCCACTATGCAAGATCCCAATGGATCTCTCCTCGGTGCCGCAACACCTACAAGCCCTCGGACTCTCTAGTCCCTTACACACCGCAAGCCCACCGGATCGCCGAGGCCGCACCTCAATCAACAAGAGTTCGCACCCGAACCCTAAACAACCACGAGCACACTTGCCCGTCTCCTCAAAGAACAAATGAAGTCTTTGGTGATCACAACACTTTGATCACCTAAAAACAATCTCACTACAACACACCTATAGGATAATAATCAATGGATAGCTCAAGTGTGGTGTGAGAAAAACAAGGATGAGAGTGGTGGAGGAAAACTCAAAGAATCACTTTAACACTCTTGATAAAATCTTCCCTTTAGATAGGAAATATTTGCACTCAAATTTGTGGAGAAAACCCTTTTAAAAGAATGAGAAAAACTGGCTCAAAGCTCTCCTAAAATCTTGGCTCAAAACAATGACCAAACCCCCAAATTTATAAGCCAGAAAAATATAGCCGTTGGGGTCTGTCAGAGCTGCAGGTCGACCCGTGCGGTCGACCGCCAACGGTCAGAAATCTGACCGTTGGAGCCACGGTCGACCGCCTAGGTCGACCGACCCACTGGAGCTGAGAATCTAACTCTCTGTCGGTCGACCCGTACGGTCGGCCGAACTTTCCAGAGAGCTCTGCTCTCTGGAGCGGTCGACCGGCACGGTCGGCCGTCCTCCAGTACACAAAGGCGTGCACGTTTGTGCACGTCGGTCGACCGGTCCGGTCAGCCGACTTCAGTATTAGTCGACTTATAAAGGTAGTAAGTCGACTTATCTGAAGCCTGAAACAGTTTTCTGAGATAAAAAGTTAGTCTATTTGGCTCAAATAAAATCCCATAAAATACTTAAAAATCTACAAAAATAGTTTAACCAATATACTTTGATAATCAAACATGCTTGCACAAATCAAGTCATGTTATAAAAGATTGGACTATTTTTGTAACTTGGAAATATTTGGCTCATGATAAAAACTGTATTTTCAAAACATGTTTTCTAAACTTTGTTTTTCCAAAACATCTTCAAATACAAAAATAAGATATTATAATTCATTTTAAGGCATAGTGTGTATGGATATGATCCACTACACAATCAAGATGAAATATCTATGTTTTTGGTATTAAGCATAAACTTGATTTTGGTTGAAAGATGTAAACATGAATATCAAAAACCAAGTAGTATTTTGTCACAAAGAAAAATCTTTTCTAAACTAAAAAATCTTTTATGAAAACAATTCTATCAAGAGTGTGTGTGTGATATATACTTCAGCAATCCACCAACTATCTATCCTTTACATTTTACTGTAAACCAAAAAAAAAATTTTATACCTAGACACAAGTCTTCATCTTCTTGAAGTCTTCACTTGAAGGCTTCTCATCTTCTTGACTTGGTCCAAGCTTGATCCAAAAGCTCCTTGGATCACACCGTGCTAGCTCCAAATCTTGACATTTTATCCTTTGTTGAGCTATGTACCTACTAAGATCTTGATAATAAATCTGTCACATTTAAACACGAGATCATTAGTAAACATAACTTCATGAGTTGATCATCATCAAAACTAGAGTGATGGGCCTTTGGGCCAACAATCTCCCCCTTTTTGATGATGACAAAACTTATGAAGTTATATATGCATGGATTAAAGTAAAGCTTCAAAGAAGCTCCCCTTAACTCATGCATAACAAATAAATGAATAGATATGCAATAAAGCTCATAGACATGCATGCAAATGGAGATAAAACAAATCAAATCTTTTGCTCATAATTGCAAAACAAAACAAAATATATGCATAAACATAAATATAACTCAACATGCATATAAACCTCAAATTCTTCTCCCCTTTTTGTCAATCATCAACAAAGGGGAAAAACAAAATCATCAAATTTTTCTCCCCCTTTTTTTCATAAACAAAGAGATCAAAAAAGGGTTAAAGCAAAACAATCAATAATAGGTTATATGCGATATACATTCATGAAGAGGAAGACGCTAAGTTAGCTTCCCTACACATATACATTACATGAAAGAGGGATGACAAGCCCTAATTCACATAACGTATAATATGTAATGCATAAGAGGAGATGTGAAGCCCCCCTACACACGTGTATCACATAAAGAAGAGTTGTCAAGCTCCTCAATATACAATACACTCAACATGAATCTATATGTAGAAGAGATGTTAAGCTCTCCTTGCATATAGGCAATACAAATCAAAAATTAAACTTTCAAACTTTTGAAATTTTCTTAATAAAACAAATTTTGAGATATCTTAGTAAACCAAATTTAAGATATCATATAACAAATTTTAAAGGTATCAGAGCTCTTGTAAAACAATCAATTTTTTTAAGATACCAAATGTAAATAATCATTATTGTAAAACATATTGATACCATTGAAATTTATAACATTTTGAAATTGAAGCATTGATACCAATTTAAAATAATGATCAATTTTTTTTATTTTTCATAAACAT
Source organism: Agave tequilana (assembly GCA_038442645.1). Lineage (NCBI taxonomy): Eukaryota > Viridiplantae > Streptophyta > Magnoliopsida > Asparagales > Asparagaceae > Agave > Agave tequilana. The sequence goes on from JAVJIF010022497.1 coordinate 6,342, forward strand.
TGTGCTTTTAAATATGAATACCAATTGTAAAGTAAGCACTAAAATATCATATATATGTATGATAATAGAGATTGTCATTGAAGGCACACATATATATAAACAAAATATGAGTATATACAAAATTTCAATTTAGATACCAATTGAAAAGATCCAATGATACCAATTGAAAATAACAATATAAATCATGTATATAACTCAAAACCTACCATCCCTTGATATGCACAAGGTAAAAGATTTGTCAATTAAGCTTACAAGGCATACACGCCCATCCATCCGCCCATAAATGGTAGGGGTTTTCAAAAATAAATTTGAAAATATTTTAGCATTGTTTGAAAAACTCTACCAAATGAAGAACAATTAACTAGTTAAAATAATTTTAAAAAACTAGTTAAAGATCCTTCAAAAACATGAAATCATATGTTTTTCATAAACATAACTAGATACACAAAAATTTAAGCACTCATGGTCTATAAAGCTCAAAAATGATTTTAACAAAAGTGTGAGTGTTAAACGATCTTGTAAATAGCATTTTTATGAAAATAGACATTGAAGCTCAATCAAACATGAATCTCATTTTTAGACAAGACATGAAATTTTTTTTTTATTTTTCATCTTAAAATAAAACTTCGAGGTATATGTATGATTTATCCAATCCTAACAATACACATACATATCCCAAATATAAAAGAGTCTATTAAATGTATTTGCATGAAAGTAAGAGACTCACGGGTATACATGTATATTTATTAGATTTGAATTAAAAAATACATATACATGAAGTAAAGCATAAAATAGGTAAAACATGTATAAAAGAGAATTATCAAAACTAGTCTATACATATGCATATAGTGGATACAAATGAGCATAAAGTTCAATCATATATGAATCAATTGTAATTCACTATTTGTACATGTATACATGCAAGTTTTGATAAAATTTACATTTAAACTAGTTCATACCACATGAAGCACAATAAATCATAAAACATGAACATGCTATGAATATTATGAATGAACAAGTATGAACATAAAAAGTAAGAGTTTAGAGATTGTTACCAACTCCAAGGCTCCAAAAATGGTGGTCTTTCCACCAAAGCTCCTTGATAGTGATGCATCCCAAAAGTATGTCCATCATGTCCAAGTGCATCCACTACCAAGGCACCGATCCTCTCACGTTTTATGAGAGCCCTCACCTACATCAAAAGCAAATGGTGGGGGTTTGGTACCCATATTTTCTTGGGTCCACGAGGGTTAGTCTTATGTTGAGGAACCAAAAATTTTTATAATTAGAAAAATTAAAATAATACAACTTGTCATAACAAATTTTGCTAAATGGCCTTTGCGACCACAATGTGTACATTTGTACACCTTAGGATGCTTATGTGTATGTGTGTGGTCATGACGTGCAACATAAGCATATGCATGATGTGGATGTGCATGAACTTGTGGAGTTTGTTTCTTTGAAAACATTGACTCCAACCTAGAATGATTAAAAGCATAAGAGTTCAAAGTTGAACTCAAACCATCCATTTTATTTTTCAAATTTAATCTCATTAGTGGTGGCATGAAAAGCATGATGAGATGAAGAACCATTTTTCTTCTTTTTAAAACTTTTTCTTTTTCCTTTTCTTTTCAAAAATTTTCTTTTTCAAAGAGTTGTTTTCTTGAAAAACAATTTCCTTTTGAGTTTCCACCAAAAATAATTTATCTTTCAAAATCGTGTTCCCTTCACAAAGATTATTTAATTTAGACATAAGGGAAACATTTTCATTTTTCAAATCATTATTTCTTTTTCTAAGCATGCAATGTTATTCCTAAATGAATCATGTTCTTTATGCATGCAAGCAATATTCTTTTTCAAATTTTATTTTCTTTCTTAATCATGTCATACTTTTCAAGCAATAGATGACAAAAAGTAGATAGCTCATCATATGACATGTCTACATCCTCATCCTCGGATTCGGTAGTTACCTCAAGGGGGTTATCCCCTTGGACCATGTAGCACACGTTGGAGATGTCGCTTCCAACGTTCGAATCGCTCCCCGCATAGTATTGATCATTTTCGCCAAGGAGAGGAGGGTGTTCCAAACTACAAAAGCCGATTCAACATTAGAAACTCTAGATAAATAAACATCATCTAGGGTAGACTTTAAAGCATGAAGGGCTTTTGCATTAGCCTAAAAATTCTTACCATCTAAACAATATGCATTATTAGTAGTGGCAAGATAAACATGATAACCTAAGGCTTTGAGGTACAAGGACATCTTCACCTTCCATATATGGATGTTAACAATGTCAAACATGGGTGGTGACATGAAGTCCACAGTGTGTGTACAAAAATATGTGATTAGCCTAAAAAATGAGGATCTTTTACTCTAGGTTGTTAGACCAAATCAGAGCACCAAGCTCTGATACCAATTGAAGGTTCACCTAGAGGGGGGTGAATAGGTGATGGCTAATCTAATGGTCACTTAATGATGAATGATGTGGAAGCTAAAAATAATTATGACCTAATAAAATCTTTTACACTAAACACTATGTATAACACAAGAGTGTTGCCGAATTCCCCGTGAAGGGCTCTGGACAAACTCCTCTAGATTCCCCTGAATGGGTTGAGGTGCCGCGTTGGCTCTCTTGGTTGAATACAAGTGTTAGCAACAATCCCACGCAAGTATATAACAATATGAGCACAATATATCAAGCATGTAAATGTAAAGACAATAATTGAATGCAAGATATAAAGGGGATAGAGAGAGAGAGTGAGCAATCACAACACAAAGGGTTTGTTTCGAGGTTCGAGCACACTTGCTCTACATCCCCGCCTTCGACACACAAAGGATTTCCACTATGCAAGATCCCAATGGATCTCTCCTCGGTGCCGCAACACCTACAAGCCCTCGGACTCTCTAGTCCCTTACACACCGCAAGCCCACCGGCTCGCCGAGGCCGCACCTCAATCAATAAGAGTTCGCACCCGAACCCTAAACAACCACGAGCACACTTGCCCGTCTCCTCAAAGAACAAATGAAGTCTTTGGTGATCACAACACTTTGATCACCTAAAAACAATCTCACTACAACACACCTATAGGATGAATAATCAATGGATAGCTCAAGTGTGGAGTGAGAAAAACAAGGATGAGAGTGGTGGAGGAAAACTCAAAGAATCACTTTAACACTCTTGGTAAAATCTTCCCTTTAGATAGGAAATATTTGCACTCAAATTTGTGGAGAAAACCCTTTTAAAAGAATGGGAAAAACTGGCTCAAAGCTCTCCTAAAATCTTGGCTCAAAACAATGACCAAACCCCCAAATTTATAGGCCAGAAAAATATAGCCGTTGGGGTCTGTCAGAACTGCCGGTCGACCCGTGCGGTCAATCGCCAACGGTCAGAAATCTGACCGTTGGAGCCACGATCGACCGCCTAGGTCGACCGACCCACTGGAGCTGAGAGTCTAACTCTCTGTCGGTCGACCCGTACGGTCGGCCGAACTTTCCAGAGAGCTTTGCTCTCTGGAGCGGTCGACCGGCACGGTCGGCCGTCCTCCAGTACACAAAGGCGTGCACGTTTGTGCACGTCGGTCGACGGTCCGGTCGGCCGACTTCAGTATTAGTCGACTTATAAAGGTAGTAAGTCGACTTATCTGAAGTCTGAAACAGTTTTCTGGGATTAAAAAGTTAGTCTATTTGGCTCAAATAAAATCCCATAAAATACTTAAAAATCTACAAAAATAGTTTAACCAATATACTTTGATAATCAAACATGCTTGCACAAAATCAAGGCATGTTATAAAAGATTGGACTATTTTTGTAACTTGAAAATATTTGGCTCATGATAAAAACTGTATTTTCCAAAACATATTTTCTAAACTTTGTTTTTCCAAAACATCTTCAAATACAAAAACAAGATATATAATTCATTTTAAGGCATAGTGTGTATGGATATGATCCACTACACAATCAAGACGAAATATCTATGTTTTTGGTATTAAAGCATAAACTTGGTTTTGGTTGAAAGATGTAAACATGAATATCAAAAACCAAGTAGTATTTTGTCACAAAGAAAAATCTTTTCTAAACTAAAAAATCTTTTATGAAAACAATTCTATCAAGAGTGTGTGTGTGATATATACTTGAGCAATCCACCAACTATCTATCCTTTACATTTTACTCTAAACCAAAAAACAAAATTTTATACCTAGACACAAGTCTTCATCTTCTTGAAGTCTTCACTTGAAGGCTTCTCATCTTCTTGACTTGGTCCAAGCTTGATCCAAAAGCTCCTTGGATCACACCGTGCTAGCTCCAAATCTTGATATTTTATCCTTTGTTGAGCTATGCACCTACTAAGATCTTGATAATGAATCTGTCACTATTTAAACACAAGATCATTAGTAAACATAACTTCATGAGTTGATCATCATCAAAACTAGAGCGATGGCCTTTGGGCCAACAATTTTATTATGATAAGGTAAACTCTATTAATTTTACTAACAAAATGTTTGGGTTCCAAATAATGCTAACCCTCGTGGACCAAAAGAAAATGGTACCAAATTCTCACCCTTGGTGTTTGATGTAGGTGTGGGCTCTCACATGATGTGAGAGGATTGGTACATTGGTGGTGGATGCATGTGCTTGATAGATACTACAAATTGATGCACCGCTATCAAGGAAGTTTGCTGGGACGACCACCAAGTTTTGGAAACTTGGAGTATAGTTCTTATGGTTTGGTAACTATCTCTAAATTCCATTTGTTTGCATGCTTTGATATATATGTTTTTAGCTTGTTTTTAATATTGTGCTTCATGTGGTGGATAACTTGTTTAAATGGAGTTTTTTGTCAAAACTTGTGTCTATATTTGTGCAAGTAGTGAGCAACATTTGATTCATATATGTTTGTACTTCATTGCTCATTTGTACTCATTACATGTACACATTTAACCTTGTTTTGATGATTCGTGCATTTTAACTTGTTTTCCCTATTCCTATGCATGTTTTGTTTCATGTATATGTTATATTTATCTAAAACTAATAAATATATATGTATACCCTTGAGTCACTTACCTTCATGCAAATACTATTATGGACTCTTTTTATGTTTGGGATATGTATGAATATTATTAGCTTTGGATAAATCATACATATGCCTTGAAATTTGTTTTTAATAAAAATAAATTTTTATGATTTTCACTTGTTTTTTTTTAGCCTCATTGACTATCTTCATGAAAACGCTAATTACATGACTCTTGTGCACTCACATTTCATTTGTTTACTCATGACATTATTTTCATGAGAATTTTTTTGAGCTTTATAGACTTTAAGTGTCTACTCTTGTGTATTTAGTATGATTCATCAGATATATATGTTTTGTTTTCCGGTTTGAAGGATCTTTAACTAGTTTTTTAAAAACTACTTTAACTAGTTATTTATTCATTTGGTAGTGTTTTCAATTTACAACTATTTTTAAATCTATTTGAAAACTTCTACCCTACAAGGGCGGATGGATTGGTGACCATGCCTTGTATGCCTTACTGAAAATCTTTTTTATCATGTGTATGAATAGGGTGATTATTTATGAGCTATACACTTGATTATCATTGTGTTTTCAATTGGTATCACAATTGATATTTATTTTGTATGCTCATATGTTTTCTTATATAAGTATGCTTCAAATTTTCAAATAATATCAATTTCTATTGGTATTTTCATTTTCATACATATATATGATTTGATTGTGCTTGATTTACTATAACCTTACTTGTTTAAAGCATACATTATGTTTATGCTAAGCTTGTATTGTATATTAATTTCAATTTGTATCTCAATTGGTATTTTAATAAGTTTATGTATTATTTTCAATTGGCATTTTTATTGATATTAAAATTTACAATATACTTAAATTGGTATCAATATGTTTCAATTTCCAATTGGGTTTAGATTTCAATTGGTATCAATATCAATGTGTTTTACCTATTTGGTATCAAAACTTACCATATATTTCAATTGGTATCAAAATATAAAATATTTTCTTTCATTAGTATCAAAATGTACAAATGTTTCAATTTCAATTGGTATCACAAATTTCCTATTTCATATGGCATCAATATCTTGTGATATATCAAATTGATTTATTGAAAAATTCAAAATTTGTATTGTTTATTTACAATTGGAATCTTAAAATTTTGTTTAAGTATTATAAAAATTTGTGTTTAAAATGTTTTGATATGTATTGCCTATATGCAAGGAGAGCTTAACATCTCTTCTATATATAGATTCATGTTGAGTGTATCTTGTATTGAGGAGTTTGACATCTCTTCTTTATGTGATACACGTGTGTAGGGGGAGCTTAACACCTCCACTTATACATTGTATATTATGCATTATATGAGTTAGGGCTTGTCATCTTCTCATGTAATGCATGTATGCAGGGAAGCTAACTTAACGTCTTCCTCTTCATGAATGTATATCGCATATATATCCTTATTATTGATTTGTTTTATTTTACCCCTTTGTTGATGATTGACAAAAAAGGGGAGAAAGATTTTGAGTTTATATATGCATATTTGAGTGTTTGCATATTTGAGTTTATGCATTTTACAAAATGGGGAGAATGATTTTCAAAGTTTAAACAAAAAGGGGGAGAAAGTTTTTAGAAAATAGATATTTTTTTCTTATGCATGTTTTCTCTCACATTGTTTATGCATCTTTATTTGTTTAGTTTCATGTACTTCATTGAATATCTTATTGTTTATTGCTATGCATGAGTTAAGGGAGAGCTTCTATAAAGTTAACTTTAATCCATGCATATATAACTCTATGAGTTTTGTCATCGTCAAAAAGGGGGAGATTGTTGGCCCAAAGGCCCATCATTCTAGTTTTGATGATGATTAACTCATGTAATTATAATACTAATGATCTTGTGTTTATTTAGTCCCAGATATGTGATCAAGATCTTAGTAGGCATTTAGCTTCAACAAAGAATTTAAAGTCAAGTTTTGGAGCTAGCACGTGTTGATTCAAGAGCTTGTGCATCAAGACCATATCAAGTACTCAAGAGGAGTCTACCTCTTTGGATCAAGGTTTGGACTAAGTCAAGAAGGAGAAGAAGATTTTCAAGTGAAAACCTTCAAGAGAAGACTTGTGTCTAGGTTTGTTTTTAGTAAGATTTTGTTTTAGATAAAATGTAAAGGATAGATTAGTTGGTGGATTGCTCAAGTATCATATACACTCACACACAAGATTTTGATGAGTTTTTATAAAAGAGTTTTCATTTGGAAAAATACCGTTTTGGTTTTTAGAGTTTCATATATACATGTGTTTTAACCAAAACCATTTTAGTGCTTATTGTCAAAAACATAGATATTTCATCATATATGTGTAGTGGATCATATCCATACACACTAAGCTTCAAAAGTGTTTAAAATATCTTGTTTTTGTATTTGGAGAAGTTTTGAAAAAATCAATTTTGAAAAATACAGATTTTGTTTTAAGCCAAAATTTCTAAGTCACAAAAATAGTTCAAAATGTTTGTAACATGTTTGATTTTTACTCAAACATATTTATATATCAAAGTATAATACTGAACTTATTTTTGTAGATTTTTAGAGAATTTTTGAGATTTTATTAAAGTCAAAAAGTCTAGTTTTTAATCCCCATAATTGCCTGGACTGATGAACTTCTGTCGGTCGACCGGACGGCCGAACCGGACAAGAAGTCGATCGACCGCTCCGGTCGACCGATGTACACGACGTGCACAGGTTGGGCCGATCGATCGCACGATCAACCGCCAGGGAGTGTCTGTTCTTTGGAAATGGCCCGTCGTGGGGGCGGTTGACCGCTAGGCCATTGCCCAGTTGGCGGTCGACCGGCCGATCGACCGACCTTCCCAACGGTCTGAAATCTGACTGTTGGCGGTCGACCGTCAGCAGTCAGAACTGCTGAGTTGGCTTCCAATGGGCAGATTTTTGGAGCCTATAAAAAGGGGCTCCCTTGGACTATTTTAGATAAGATTTCAAGTTGGTTTTCAAGCTAGTTTTTGATACATCTTTTAGTGTTTATCTCTACTTGTTTAAGAGCCAAAATTGCCATATTAAAAGGAGAGATTTTCAAGAGTGTTTTGAAAAGAGATTTCTTGAGTTTTTCACCACCAAACCAATCCTTATTTTCTCACATACACTTGAGCTTTCTATTGCTATATCATTCCTATAGGAGAGTTATTGTGAGATTGTTTTTAGGTGATCACAGTGTTGTGATCACCAAAGTGTTTTATTCTTGTATTTGAGGCGGCGGACTTGCGGGTTCGCGGTGTTTCGAGTTCTAGTGAGAGCTCGTTGTAGAGGTGCGGCCTCGACAAGCTAGTGTGCTTGCGGTGTGTTGTTCTTACGGGAATAAGAGAGGGACTAGAGAGTCCAAAGGACTTCTAGTGTGAACTCACTTGTAGGTGTTGCGGCACCGAGTGATCCAGTGGGATCGTTTTTAGTAGAAATCCTTCATAGTGTTGAAGGCGGGGACGTAGAGCAAGTGTGCTCGAACCTCGAAACAAATCTCCCGTGTTTGCGATTGCTCTCTCTATCTCTCACTTGTCTTTATATATCTTGCTTATGCTTATTACTCATATCTTTACTTGCTTGATATATTTATGCTTATATTGTTATATGCTTGGGGATTGTTTGCTCACACTTGTATTCAACCAAGTAAGCCATAGCGGCACCTCAACTCTTATCTAGAGGAATCTTGAGGGGATAGTCCAGAGCCCTTCACGGGAAATCTGGCTACACTCTTGTGTTATACTTGGTGTGTTATGCATAATAGTTTTTAGTTTGCATTAATAGTTTTAATTCCGCATTAATTCACCATTAGATTAGCTAGTCACCTATTCACCCCCCCTCTAGGTGATTTCACTTCTTTGTATACTTTAGCTCTTACATTCTGAACAGCTTTCTTATCCTCCTTCTTGGCTAGCCTATACCTCTCAAAACTCACTCCATCACAATTTTTCTTCAAATCTCTATAAGAGTCTCGTTTGATCTTAATGGTAGTTTTTACCTCTTTATTACACCATGATGTGTCCTTACATGGTGGAGTACCACCCCGTGACTCACCAAGTATATCTTTAGCTACTCTTTTAATGTAGTTAGCAATTTTATTTCATGTTGTATTGGGATCATCTTGGGCTTTCCAATCTGCTTCATGTACTAGTCGATTTACAAAAACTCCTTGGTTACCTTCTTTTAACTGCCACCACTTAATCTTAGGATCTAACTTATGTTTGATCTTTCTAATTCTCCTTCTAATCTAGACATCTAAAATTAAGAGTCTATGTTGGATTAGTACACTCTCACCTGGTACTACCTTACAATCCATACAACAACCTCTATCTACTTTTTTAGTTAAAAAGAAATCTATTTGGCTCGCATTGATCCACTTGTAAAAGTGATCAAGTGAGGCTCTCTCTTCCTAAACCAAGTATTCGCTAAGATCAAATCATATGACAAAGTAAAATCTAAAATCGAGTTACCTAGTTTATTTTTTCCCCATAACCAAATCCTCCATGTTCACTATCAAACCCATAACGACTAGTTCTTACATAGCCAACAACACCTAGAATAATCATCTACAATAGAGACAAAGTACCAATGGCCTCCAAGTGATGCAGTCTTGGTAGGACCCAAAACATCCACGTGAACACAATCAAGAAGACCATGCAAATAGTGAACAAAGTGTCAAATTTTACCTTCTTCTTGTCCAGAATACAACTTTCATGTGATTCTAAATTGCAGGCGATGCATCTTCCAATGCTTGATCTGACTTCAAGCTAACTTTTCTGAGCCTACTATGCCTAATCTGGTAGAATCGCCATCACTGCTCAGAAGACACCAATCCAGTAACTGCACTATCAATCAAGTAGTATACGTTGTTGCGTCTAATGCTTTTCAGAACACCCAATGAGCCGTAAACATCTTGAGAACGACTTCTCCAAGAGTCTCTCTGAGGCCCTATGCTTCCAAATTTTCTACTGAGATCAAGTTCTTCAGCATACGAAGAATATATCTCACCTCCTCAACTCTCTCATTGTTCTATCATACATCTTAATACGAACTGTACCCTTACTAACCAACCAACATGTGTGTGAAATCACCTAGAGGGGGGTGAATAGGTGATTATGCTAATCATGCACTAATTTAAAAATGAGATGATGCAACGATCACTCAAAGCAAGATTAGAAGCCGAATACCCCGTGAAGGGCTCTGAACTCCTTCCTCGTGATTCCTCTAAATAAGAGTTTGAGGTGCTTAATGCAATCTTGTTGTGAAAGTATAGATCGACAATATAAGAATAAATGAATAGAAAGTAAACAACACAAGTAAACCAATCGCAAACACAGAGATTTGTTTCGAGGTTCGAGCACCCAGCTCTACGTCTCCGCCTTCACCCAGAAGGATTTCTGATCCACCCGAATTTCCACAAAGGATTATAACCACTAGGGAGTACCCAACTCCTCAATCACACTCCTCTAGTCCAGAGGTAGTAGAGCCACAAATACAATAATCACTTAGTGATCAAAAGACCACAAACTCTCTTTTGAAAAACTTTTCTTTACAAAACCCTAGAGAATAATATATAAGATTGAAGCTCAAAGTTTGTGAATGAAAAATAAAATAAAGTAGAAGAGAGATTGATTCAAAAACTTCAGAGAGAAATCAGAGATTAGAACACAAAAACTGAGAATAAATACTTCTTTTAAGAATACTCAAATTTTGATTTCTTTGCAAATGTTGTTATATCTCTCCTCAACCCCATCCACCCCTATTTATAGGATATAGGTAGGGATTAAAGAGTAAATGTTTATTTTGACTAATCAGGAAGGATAGGACCCAAAACCAGCCTATAACCACGTTTTAAGATAAAAATCACGTTTTAAAACATGTTTAAAAAACTAGCCGTTTGGCAGAAAAACCACTCACAGTCGACCGGCCGTTCGACCGGCCGGTCGACCGGTTTTCAAAAACTTTTGACAGTTGGCAGGCTCCGGTTGACCGCCCGGTCGACCGTCCCAAACAGAGAGTTGGGTGCAGTCAGTCGGTCGACCGCCTGGTCGCCCGACATGGGGTCCGGTCGACCGCCCGATCGACCGGATAACATGCACACATGCACGCACCATGGGTCAGAACTGCGGTCGACCGCGCGATCGACCATTCTGACCTGTAATAGAGCCGGTCAACCGTTCGGTCGACCGTAACAGGTCAAAATAGAAATTTTGAATAGAAATGTTTTGAAGATATGTTTATTTTCAAAAATGATTTTGTCAAGACTTTATAAAATACAATAAACTGAGTTTGCAAATACTGAAATAGGTCTATTAAAGTATTTTACACAATAGACAAAAATAATCTTTTGAAAACATGTGCAATTTTGTGTGTGTGAGGAAATTGAGCTTCAACACTATATATTATCCTTTAACGAGCTAACAAAAATAAAACTATATAGGAAGGTGTCTCTGAACCGCGTTCCCAAGCTAGAGCCTCCTCTCCTATGAAAGAGTCCTCTTGCGCCATCAACCTTACAACATGCTTTTAGCGTCATTAACCTTGCAACGTGCTTTTAGAAATCTAAAGCCATCAAGACTTGTACAAACTTGAAATTCATTCTAGAATCTTTATTAGTATCAAATAGCTTTTATATGGTCATCATCAAAACATATATAAATGGAGAGTGTAACCTTTGGGCCAACAGTGTAATCATCTTTCATGGACATCAAACACCATCCAGCTCCTCAAATTTAGCAACAACTCTCTTATGGGAGCAACAACTCTCTTCTCGGACAAATTTGATACGTAGAGCCTGTATCCAATGCCCACTCATACGCATCTGAAGGGCAACTTGATGGTGTAATAGAAAACTGATTGCCAAAAATAGAGTACAGAGAATATGAAAAGTGTATTGATTTATTTTAACTCTGAATCTTTGCAATTTAACCGTTGTAGCAAGGGCTATACAGGTCGAACCTCAGGGAGAGATGCGATGGAAGCTTTTCGGTAATATTGTCTTCTTATTATCTTCTCTGTTTAAATAACTTAGAAAAGAAAAGATGAATTGTCTGTGGATAAAGAACCAAACTAAAAGAAAGTTTCACAGCTTACTAATAATCAACTACCATACATGCTAATGCTAGAAACATAATTACTTCACTTCAAATCCTAAACATGATATTCTACTACAAAACTAAGCAAGATACATAGGATAGAAACTAGGTTAGATTTGAAATAACACCATCTAAGTTTTAACATTATAATATCAAGGTTGTCAATCAAATATAAAGTAAGAAAAAATTATTAGAAAGTGTTTAGCAAATCTTAACCCTATTTGAAATAATACTAATTAACATTTAACATTAAAATATCAAGATTTTCATCAAGCATAGATTAAGAAAAATAGTTAAGAAGTATTAGAAAATATTTAACCTAGTTGCTTATCCTAAAGAGTCTTCAAGAATAAAACTTAGAGTAGGCATGCATATGATCTAATCTGGTTATCTACTAGACATTAGATGTGATGGTGGTGATGCTTAGCAAGCCATGAGAAAAATCTAGCTACTCATATTAAACATGACAGTTAAAAGAAAGCAAGGAATAAAAAAACAAGAAAAAGTAAAAATAAAATAAATAACAAAAGAGATATGAAAAGAATGAAAACACCTTGTATTGATCTGTTACCTCCAATTACAATGGCTTCTCTTTCTCATAAATCTTGAATTAGAAGTAGAAATAGAATCTAAAATTTACAAAAGAAATTTGAAAGAAAAACTAAAGAAAACTCCTAAATTATGATCTTTGATGTGGAGATATGAGATTATAAGAAACTTCAACTCTTTAAATAGACCTCAAAGCTAATCATACTAGGATACAGATTAGAAAGTTTCCTAATTCAATAGGGAATTCAGTCCTGCAGCAAGTCGGCGTGTTGTTTGCTAACTATAACTCATCAAATGGCTGAATTTGATAGAGTTATAAACGGAAGAATTGTAGTCCTTCAAGTCTTCTTTCTGTAGTATCTCGAATCATCGGATTTGAATATTTGTAGCAAAGGTTATGATCTGAATATTAAAATGTGTACAGTCTGAATCCGAGTCTGAATTGATTTTGAACTCCATTTAACTTGAATTATCCTCCTTATACCTTGTAGAATTAGCTTCGTCCCATTCATCTTCTAAGACATTATCTTCTGAATTTGAACTTGAATAGGAGGTGAAGATTAATCCTTTCCTCCTTTGGATTCAATTTAATTTAAAAAATCCAACTTTAGATTGGATTAGAATAAAATGAAGCTTCTTGTACCTTTATCCTCTCATTTAAATAACTACACACCATAATCAAAAAGAGAGTTAATAGCATTAATTAATAAAGGAATAATCAAGGATATATGTGTAAAAGTGATGATAAAATATAATTTTGGAGTACAATCAAAAATGAAAAGAAAGAAGAGTCAGAATTATTAGCATCCGACTTCACGGCATTGGCCTCTAATCTTGACTTCTTCTTTGACTTATTGAGTCTTAGATAATCACTTTTTTAGTATCCTTTCTATTTACAGAATGCACAATGATCCTTTTCTAATTTGCTATTATCAACCATGGGCTTCCAATTGATCTCTCCTGGTTTTCTCTTTTTCAGTTTGGACTAGTTTCTCTCGCGGCCAATACCTTTACCGATGTGTTAGAGGAAAAACACTCGTTGTCTTTCAGTGGTTACCTCACTGTAGCTATGGGATGTTCTCCAGTTATTCAAAGTAAGCAGAAAGGTCTCATATCTCTCACTGAGAAGAGAACTCAATAATATAAATGCTTTGTATTCATCATCGATCACTATATTCAAATTTGTCAAATCTGGGAGAAGCTTTGTGTAGATATTGATGTGATCACTAATGGAGGTTCCTCTCTTCATATGTAAACAGTAAAGTCTCATCTTCAAATGCAAGCGGTTCTTGACACTCTTCCTCAAGTACTTGCTCTCGAGAATTTCTCAAATAGTTTTTGCAGGAGTCTCATTCATCACATCATAATTTAAACCATGCGTTAAACAAGACCTAATGACGTCACACACATCCTATTCATTTTCTTTCAAACTTTCTCATCTACTTCCGATGGTCTCTCTTGAAGCTCAAGAGCATCCTCTTAATTCTGTGCATTCAGCACATCTAATGCCTCGCTTATCCACAATCTAAAACTGTTTGTGCCATCAAACTTCACCACATCTATCTTCATGTGATGAACATTCAGAATATTCTTTTCTACAAAAGAATCACTCATCGGATGTTTCTTTGGCCATTTCTTCAATTCCCAATCAAACAAAGTGAAATAACTATGGAATGTAACTACAAATGATAAAAATCAGATTTTTTACATCCAATTAAAACCCTAAGAAGAGTTTCCAATTAATCTCTCCACTAAAGATTAAAGACGAGATTCAAATATGAAAAATATCCCACCAAATTCTCAGATCTACAAGATCTAAGCTTCCAGTCAAGATTCACTCTACCAAACGAAGCCCAAGCGTTGCCTACAGCTCTGAAACCACTTCTTGGGGTCGAAACCAGCTGAACAACGCAAACCCTAAAATCACAAACAATACATAAAGAGAAGGAGATGGAGATTTATGAGATTCGACAAGATGCCTACGTCCCTGGGGCAGAAGAGAGAAATCTATTAATAATATACACAAGATTACAAGATGATTATAATTGGCTCTCTCAAGAACTCACTCAGCAAAATCCAAACCCTAAAATGGGTTCAAGCCTCTGTTTATAGAGAGAAGAAGAACTGCCAAAACAGTAGCAGTTTGGGTCCAGAAACTGCTCTGATTTGATTGTCGGTCGACTACCCAGTCAATCGCTCTAAGCGCAGCGCCCCTAACGCTCCAAGTGCAGCACCCCTAACCGCCCCAAGTGCAGCGCCCTCTAAGTGCAGCGCCCTCGAAGTGCAGTGCCTCGAACCTCTGTCAAAGAGTTTAGAAATTCGATCATTCTAGTTTTTGATCCTCTCTCTACATCTACTAATTATTGGGAATATGAAGAATATATGTGAATCTTTGAATTGAATTATGGTCAGATCCGTTGATCGAATCAATTGGATGATGGTTGGAGTGTGTTCTCCTTCCATTGGGGATGAACGTGGTATATTCGCATGTTCAATTCTGACTTCGAATGAATGAGATATTCAAGTCTAAAGTTTGCCCTAATTCAAAGCCAAAAATGGGACTAAAGGTAGCTAAAGGCATTTAGTCCCACATTGGCCATGGGATGGAAGTTTAAAGTGTTTAAACAGAGAAAAATGGAAACAAAGGGCGTGCCCTTTGGGTACTTGGAGTTTTCGTGCAAGATTGGGAGGAAACCATGCACGCATATGCGCACGCGTGCGCCGTCGCTGGCGGCGGCGGCCGACCGGCGCCGGGACCGGGCTCTGGCTCGGTCTGGGTTCGGGTTTGGGTCCCGGTCCTGGTCCCGTTCTTTTTTAACTGGGTCTTATGGGTATGGGTTACGCGAAGCATACCCACTCCATTATCCGGATCCGAACTGTTGCAATGGTTCAATCTGAACTGTTGCAACTGTTCGGTTCGATTCCAAAATGCCCCTCCATGAGCGCTATAAATAGCGCTCTGCTTCTCTCAATCAGAACACATGATTGAGCTTTTACCTGCACACAAATACAGTATTTCAGAACTTTAAAATAAAGAGTGCAAGTGCTCAATTCTACCGCAATAGCAAGTGGCTATGCGGGTCGTGATCTACAAGGAGGGACTAGCGATGGAAGCTTTTTAGTAAGATCTCTTTTATGCTACCATTAATGGTTAAAGTTCTTCTTTAGTTTCTTAAAAAGAAAAGAAAAATATTAGGTTAAAGTGAAGTGAGGAAGAAAGTGGTAGAATGAGAAGGTGGAGAAAATCAGAAAATGACTATGTACAAATAAATTGAAAAAGAATGAAAAAGATTTGGAAGATGAGGTGTTGGTGATCTAAACTAAAAGTTACAAGAAAGAAAAACTAAAAATAATTACTTACCTCCTTTTGACCAAAAGCTTATCTTGAGTCTTTGGCGACGATGTTACCTTGAAGTAGAGGTGATTGTAAGATCTAAGCAATCTATAAGTTATAGGAAAGCCGAATTTTTCATTCCTAAACTTAGTCTCTATTCAAAAATTTGTTATCAATCAAAGTAAGGAGTCAAATTGTGCTTCTCATCTAGTCTATTACTTTACCCTAAGTCATATGCACCTTGTGAATGTGAAAATTTTGACTAAGGGTTCATTAACTCTAACTCTTATGCCTTATTTATTTTTATATATATACTTTTTTTGTGGTATTATTCCTTAGTTTTATTAGGCTTTCTAATCTGCCCATGTAACGAGCCTTTAATCGATGACTCCCAAACCAGACGGTCTTAGGGCACCAGGTGAGAAGACACCCCTAGGACTTAAGGACTCGAGCAAACAAGGCCACAAAACTAAGGATTTTATTATATGAACCTCTTTTAGGCGTGAATACTTATGCTTTATTAGGCACAAATACCCAGCTTAATCAGAGGATTTTTCTTTTCAAACTTATCTAATCATCTTTCGCATAAATACTAAGGCTTGCTTAGGCCAAAGCACCTAGTTAGTCAATAATTAGACTTTTTTTTTTCAAACTCATCTAATCATCTTTTGCATAAATACTAAGGCTTTCTTAGGCCAAAGCACCTAGCTAATCAATAATTAGATTTGTTTATATATATATATATTTTATAAGGCATAAGAATCTTTGTTTTTGAACCCTAAGTGTGTAAGTGTATGAAGTGTGCATATTTCATCAAGGTAAAGATCAAGACTAAATTACTTTGACAAATTATCTTCCTAACTCTGTAAATCAAACAAATAGTCTTATTTTGACCAAGTATAAGAAATCCTAATTTGGATTTTCCTATTCCTTAAGATTAACTTAATTTCTTACAAAAATAAGTCAAAATATTGTTTCTATTTTTCAAAAAGTTTTTTAAAAGTAAAGAAAAATGTTAATTTTTTTTTTTTAAAGAAAAAGAAAAGTTATGTTAGACCCTAAAAATCAGAAAACGGTTTGAAAATCAGAAAATGATGAAAAGCGATTAAGTACAATGAAGTGGAGATGATAGAGTTGGACGAAGTGGTGTTTGTGATTTAATTTACAGAAATGAAAGAAAAGAAATAAAAACAATTGCTTACCTTCTTTTCGTCAAAAGCTTACCTTGAGTCTTCAGCGATGATTTTACCTTGAAGTGGAGGCATTCAGCGCATAGCCCATAAGATTTGAGTATTGGTCTTCGTCCACATTACATCATCAAGACTACTTCAAGAATGAAATGATACAGAGAGAGACTCTATTCCATCGTCATGAGCTATCGGTGGCACTCGCAATGGCAAGGCTCTTTCGATGCTTTTAGACTCACTTGGAAGACGATTGTACGAAAAAGAAAAGTAAAATAGAAAAGAAGAAGAAGAAGAAGAAGACTAAATAGAAGTACATACACATAAAAAACCTCGATTCGATTTCATAACAATCAAAGAAAAGAAAGAAAACCTTACACCATTGTCACTATAGCTCAAGCTTCATTCTTGTTCTTCGATGAAAGTCGATCTCCTCTGAATTACATAAATGCAAATTACAATTACATAAAAAGGAAAAACAAAACCTAAACTAAGAAATGGAAAACTAGTCTAAAATCCTAACTCTGCATTGACGTCCCATTTTCAGCGCAGATAATGGCCTTTTATAGGCATAAACCCAACAACCAGAATCCTGGGGAGGTCGGGGGAGTTCACGCTCCCCCTAACTCCCAAAATTGCCCCGGAAACACGGCCCAAGCCGCGTTTCTGCGGCCAGGGTGTGGCCAGGTGGCCACACCCTGTTGGTGGGTCTCTCCCTGGGTTTCTTCTGGCTTTATCCTTTGTTGGTTTTGTCGTTTGAGCTCTGGATTCTGAAGAAATGGCCTTGGATTCTTGGCTTTAACCGATCGATCCTGAGAGGATTCTTCTCAACCAGTTTCAACCTCTTGATTTTGCCCTGATTTTGTGTGTGCGAATTTATTCTGATTTAATTCAGAATTCTGGTGGGCTTTTGGGCTCATTTCTCTTCATCTCCTTAAGGATTGGGCCTGCAAATAAATTAGACAAATAATTAGGACAATGCAGACTTTTATTCTAAAATAAGTATGAAAATGTGACATTAAATATGCAACATTAGTGACCAATCACACCCCCATAC
Source organism: Agave tequilana (assembly GCA_038442645.1). Lineage (NCBI taxonomy): Eukaryota > Viridiplantae > Streptophyta > Magnoliopsida > Asparagales > Asparagaceae > Agave > Agave tequilana. The sequence continues at coordinate 24,606 of JAVJIF010022497.1, forward strand.
CTATCTTTTGCTCGTCCTCGAGCAAAACAACTAAACTATACTAGAGATTATTAGACCACTTTCGCAGGTCGCGCGATTGCACTGAGCATGTGCAACAAGCCGTTAAACCTCTAGGTTCCCCCTAGAGGACGAATTTTGTCTCGTGAGGGTTTTCAGCAGATTGCACCCACAAAATCCATAAAGAAAGAGAAATAAAGAGCTAGTATTTTCGAAAAGCATTTTGAAAGAGAAAAATATTTGAAATATGATTGTAAGATCTAAGCAATCTATAAGTTATAGGAAAGCCGAATTTTTCATTCCTAAACTTAGTCTCTATTCAAAAATTTGTTATCAATCAAAGTAAGGAGTCAAATTGTGCTTCTCATCTAGTCTATTACTTTACCCTAAGTCATATGCATCTTGTGAATGTGAAAATTTTGACTAAGGGTTCATTAACTCTAACTCTTATGCCTTATTTATTTTTATATATATATATTTTTGTGGTATTATTCCTTAGTTTTATTAGGCTTTCTAATCTGCCCATGTAACGAGCCTTTAATCGATGACTCCCAAACCAGACGGTCTTAGGGCACCAGGTGAGAAGACACCCCTAGGACTTAAGGACTCGAGCAAACAAGGCCACAAAACTAAGGATTTTATTATATGAACCTCTTTTAGGCGCGAATACTTATGCTTTATTAGGCACAAATACCCAGCTTAATCAGAGGATTTTTCTTTTCAAACTTATCTAATCATCTTTCGCATAAATACTAAGGCTTGCTTAGGCCAAAGCACCTAGCTAGTCAATAATTAGACTTTTTTTTTCAAACTCATCTAATCATCTTTTGCATAAATACTAAGGCTTTCTTAGGCCAAAGCACCTAGCTAATCAATAATTAGATTTGTTTATATATATATTTTTTATAAGGCATAAGAATCTTTGTTTTTGAACCCTAAGTGTGTAAGTGTATGAAGTGTGCATATTTCATCAAGGTAAAGATCAAGACTAAATTACTTTGACAAATTATCTTCCTAACTCTATAAATCAAACAAATAGTCTTATTTTGACCAAGTATAAGAAATCCTAATTTGGATTTTCCTATTCCTTAAGATTAACTTAATTTCTTACAAAAATAAGTCAAAATATTGTTTCTATTTTTCAAAAAGTTTTTTAAAAGTAAAGAAAAATGTTAATTTTTTTTTATTTTAAAGAAAAAGAAAAGTTATGTTAGACCCTAAAAATCAGAAAACGGTTTGAAAATCAGAAAACAATGAAAAGCGATTAAGTACAATGAAGTGGAGATGATAGAGTTGGACGAAGTGGTGTTTGTGATTTAATTTACAGAAATGAAAGAAAAGAAATAAAAACAATTGCTTACCTTCTTTTCGTCAAAAGCTTACCTTGAGTCTTCAGTGATGATTTTACCTTGAAGTGGAGGCATTCAGCGCATAGCCCATAAGATTTGAGTATTGGTCTTCGTCCACATTACATCATCAGGACTACTTCAAGAATGAAATGATACAGAGAGAGACTCTATTCCATCGTCATGAGCTATCGGTGGCACTCACAATGGCAAGGCTCTTTCGATGCTTTTAGACTCACTTGGAAGACGATTGTACGAAAAAGAAAAGTAAAATAGAAAAGAAGAAGAAGAAGAAGAAGACTAAATAGAAGTACATACACATAAAAAATCTCGATTCGATTTCATAACAATCAAAGAAAAGAAAGAAAACCTTACACCATTGTCACTATAGCTCAAGCTTCATTCTTGTTCTTCGATGAAAGTCGATCTCCTCTGAATTACATAAATGTAAATTACAATTACATAAAAGGAAAAACAAAAACCTAAACTAAGAAATGGAAAATTAGTCTAAAATCCTAACTCTGCATTGACGTCCCATTTTCAGCGCAGATAATGGCCTTTTATAGGCATAAACCCAACAACCAGAATCCCGGGGAGGTCGGGGGAGTTCACGCTCCCCTAACTCCCCAAACTTGCCGCGAAAACGCGGCCAGGGTGTGGCCAGGTGGCCACACCCTATTGGTGGGTCTCTCCCTGGGTTTCTTCTGGCTTTATCCTTTGTTGGTTTTGTCGTTTGAGCTCTGGATTCTGAAGAAATGGCCTTGGATTCTTGGCTTTAACCAATCGATCCTGAGAGGATTCTTCTCAACCGGTTTCAACTTCTTGATTTTGCCCTGATTTTGTGTGTGCGAATTTATTCTGATTTAATTCAGAATTCTGGTGGGCTTTTGGGCTCATTTCTCTTCATCTCCTTAAGGATTGGGCCTGCAAATAAATTAGACAAATAATTAGGACAATGCAGGCTTTTATTCTAAAATAAGTATGAAAATGTGACATTAAATATGCAACATTAGTGACCAATCACACCCCCATACCTATCTTTTGCTTGTCCTCGAGCAAAACAACTAAACTATACTAGAGATTATTAGACCACTTTCGCAGGTCGCGCGATTGTACTGAGCATGTGCAACAAGCCGTTAAACCTCTAGGTTCCCCTAGAGGACGAATTTTGTCTCGTGAGGGTTTTCAGCAGATTGCACCCACAAAATCCATAAAGAAAGAGAAATAAAGAGTTAGTATTTTCGAAAAGCATTTTAAAAGAGAAAAATATTTGAAATATGATTGTAAGATCTAAGCAATCTATAAGTTATAGGAAAGCCGAATTTTTCATTCCAAAACTTAGTCTCTATTCAAAAATTTGTTATCAATCAAAGTAAGGAGTCAAATTGTGCTTCTCATCTAGTCTTTTAGTTTACCCTAAGTCATATGCACCTTGTGAATGTGAAAATTTTGACTAAGGGTTCATTAACTCTAACTCTTATGCCTTATTTATTTATATATATACTTTTTTTTGTGGTATTATTCCTTAGTTTTATTAGGCTTTCTAATCTGCCCATGTAACGAGCCTTTAATCGATGACTCCCAAACCAGACGGTCTTAGGGCACCAGGTGAGAAGACACCCCTAGGACTTAAGGACTCGAGCAAACAAGGCCACAAAACTAAGAATTTTATTAAATGAACCTCTTTTAGGCGTGAATACTTATGCTTTATTAGGCACAAATACCCAGCTTAATCAGAGGATTTTTCTTTTCAAACTTATCTAATCATCTTTCGCATAAATACCAAGGCTTGCTTAGGCCAAAGCACCTGGCTAGTCAATAATTAGACTTTTTTTTTTCAAACTCATCTAATCATCTTTTGCATAAATACTAAGGCTTTCTTAGGCCAAAGCACCTAGCTAATCAATAATTAGATTTGTTTATATATATATTTTTTATAAGGCATAAGAATCTTTGTTTTTGAACCCTAAGTGTGTAAGTGTATGAAATGTGCATATTTCATCAAGGTAAAGATCAAGACTAAATTACTTTGACAAATTATCTTCCTAACTCTATAAATCAAACAAATAGTCTTATTTTGACAAAGTATAAGAAATCCTAATTTGGATTTTCCTATTCCTTAAGATTAACTTAATTTCTTACAAAAATAAGTCAAAATATTGTTTCTATTTTTCAAAAAGTTTTTTAAAAGTAAAGAAAAATGTTAATTGTTTTTATTTTAAAGAAAAAGAAAAGTTATGTTAGACCCTCCCCCACACCTATCTCATGCATTGTCCTCAATGTATGAATTAATGCATATATGCATGAAAGACGAAAGGGAAGGAAACGGTTACCTTAAGGTGGTGGTTCCGGTGGTGGTCTGATTGGGCCATGTTGGTCTGATTGGTCCACGAAACATGGCCCAATCAACTTTTCTTGGGTCTCGGAGGAACCCACCAGAAATTACTTTACTATAACCCACTAAAAAGATGTATCCATAAAGGATCTTTATTAAATATTTAACCCCATCTAATTTCCATATTCCATAATTGATTTCGGAGTCAAATTTGTCAACCACCTCGTCCCAGAAAGGAGTATGAAATGATAGAATGATTGACTTGGACTCAGGAAGTACATGAACTAATACCGACTCAGGAAGGTAACTTAAGTCAAGTAAAGGTTCAAGAGTCGAAATAGGTTCAGAAATTGGGTCCAAGTCAAGAAGTTGAAACTCCAGTCCACATGTATTTTCCAACAATGGAACGTGACCTAATATGGGTGATTCCAGTTCAGGAATGATAGGTGGAGGAATCAAAACTGATTCTAAAATATTACTCAAGTTTGGTAACAAAACGGGAGTCAAGATTGATTCAGAAAGTTGAACTGGATCACAGATTTGAGAATCTAGGTCACATAGCTCATTGAGTTCAATATCAAAAATTGGAGAACTTGCCAATTTATCCATGGGATTTTCAAAATTGTAAAGTTGGTCAAGTTCAACATGATCCTCAAATATGGGTGATTCAATTTCTTTATGAATTGGTACAGGATCCAATGTTGACTCCGAGAAAAGATTGAAGTCAGGTGAAGATACCGGAGTCATAATCGAATTAGGAAATAGAATTGAATCACTAATTTGGGGTTCAGGATCATAATCATTTTCAAGTTCTATTTCAGGAAAAGGAAAACTAGCCAAACTATCAATATCTTTTTCAAAATTTGGAGTTTGGGCAAGTTCAAATGGTTGTTCTGAAATAGAATTTTGATTTCCAAAACTACATGACTCTTCGGCTCTAACAGAATGGTAAGTGACATCAGGACGGTGGGAACGTAGAGATTCGACCATCATATCTATGTCACGATTTCTAGCATTTTGAGCATGAGTCATGGCTTCTAGCATCTTTTCATAGTTGATGGGTTCATTGTCTTGTTGAAAAGATGAAGAGTTGTTTTGGAAGTGGTATTGAAATTGTGAGTCCATCAGATTTTGTGATTGTTGTTTGGACTCACGCATACTCCGTTCCAAAATTAATTGTTTTCTATTTTGGACTGGTGGAACTGAGTATGACTCTTGAAAATAGTGTGGACTAGGTGGAGAAGGAGGACACTGTGGTTGAAAATTGGACTCGGGGTAGGTGAATCCCCACTGACTCTGTGAAGAGTTGAAATCGTTATGGAAATTATAGTCATACGATGGGGGACATGTGTTATATGGATTCGGATAAGACCAATCCGGCACACTAGGTTTGTTAAAGTCATGATATGCCGGGTTGGTAATATCCGAAAAAGAGTTTGATGTGTAATATGGATTATTATTATAGTTGGAAAAATTATTATTATAAGCCATATCACACAATGGAATACAAACAAAAAGAAAGAAAAACAAACAAATAAACAAACAAGAAAGAAGAAATTCTAACCTAAGTTAGGGTAGACCTAGACCTAGACGACTCCTAACTGGTTAGACTGTCCACGGGGGGTCTAATGTAGACTTTAACCACAAGCTAATCAGCCAGGTCAAGGCAAGGTTGGTGGGAGGTTTTCCGTCAAAGACGTTCCTTAATTAAATAACCACCAACCTTCGGGCTTTCGGCCCTCAATCCCTTTCCTAGACACTGATTTTGCAGAAGTTAGATTCCAACATTTTTCCCCCTTAGGATAATCTCCTAATTGAGTCCGAGATGTCCCTAGGGCCAACGTCTACTCAATTTTAGTTAGGCTTGGGTTAGTGAGTGCTTGGAATCTAATTTTTGGGCTAAGGAAGGGTGATTAAATCCCCACCTTATCTTATTATGGGTTAGTGCCCTTAAAATAATTTTGTGCAAGTGTACAAGATATGTAAGATTCACTCAAAGCGATATAAACAACCACGAAGTGAGTCCTATGCTAAATGCAATGCATACGTACCTTGCTCCAGCACTCTTCAATAGTAAAAAATAAAGGAATAAAAAGACACGTGCCTAAAATGCAAATGTCTAATCAATTTTTTATCTTTTCAACAAATATTTTACTGTTGATTATTAGCAGGCTTATGTTATGGCATATAAGAAAAATCAAAGTTGCAGCAAACTAGAATTTGTAAACTAAGCAGCCCTGCAAAAAGCTGTTAGTAGTCAACTCGTCCTTGCCGCGGATCCGCGGCTTTTGCCGTGGAAACGCGGCAATTCAGAGGGCCTTTGGTCTCTGCTTTTTGGAGCAGAGGCCCAAGGCCACTTGTATGTTACTGCAATAATATTTTTCTACTTTGCTTGCCCTGTAACCTGCAACAGAGAAGAAAATTCGTTTAGTTTTAAAAAATTTGCAATAAAAATTCAGATTTCAATAAAAACCGTTTTACCCTCTCCGGCAACGGCGCCAAAATTTTACCTTGAGTCTTCAGCGATGATTTTACCTTGAAGTGGAGGCATTCAGCGCATAGCCCATAAGATTTGAGTATTGGTCTTCGTCCACATTACATCATCAAGACTACTTCAAGAATGAAATGATACAGAGAGAGACTCTATTCCATTGTCATGAGCTATCGGTGGCACTCGCAATGGCAAGGCTCTTTCGATGCTTTTAGACTCACTTGGAAGACGATTGTACGAAAAAGAAAAGTAAAATAGAAAAGAAGAAGAAGAAGAAGACTAAATAGAAGTACATACACATAAAAAACCTCGATTCGATTTCATAACAATCAAAGAAAAGAAAGAAAACTTACACCATTGTCACTATAGCTCAAGCTTCATTCTTATTCTTCGATGAAAGTTGATCTCCTCTGAATTACATAAATGCAAATTACAATTACATAAAAAGGAAAAACAAAAACCTAAACTAAGAAATGGAAAACTAGTCTAAAATCCTAACTCTGCATTGACGTCCCATTTTCAGCGCAGATAATGGTCTTTTATTGGCATAAACCCAACAACCAGAATCCCGGGGAGGTCGGGGGAGTTCACGCTCCCCCTAACTCCCCAAAATTGCCACGGAAACGCGGCCCAAGCCGCGTTTCCGCGGCCAGGGTGTGGCCAGGTGGCCACACCCTGTTGGTGGGTCTCTCCCTGGGTTTCTTCTGGCTTTATCCTTTGTTGGTTTTGTCGTTTGAGCTCTGGATTCTGAAGAAATGGCCTTGGATTCTTGGCTTTAACCGATCGATCCTGAGAGGATTCTTCTCAACTGGTTTCAACCTCTTGATTTTGCCCTGATTTTGTGTGTGCGAATTTATTCTGATTTAATTCAGAATTCTGGTGGGCTTTTGGGCTCATTTCTCTTCATCTCCTTAAGGATTGGGCCTGCAAATAAATTAGACAAATAATTAGGATAATGCAGGCTTTTATTCTAAAATAAGTAAGAAAATGTGACATTAAATATGCAACATTAGTGACCAATCAAGAGGCAATCAGCGCATAGCCCATAAGAGTTGATTATTGTCTCTTTCACATTACATCATCAAGACAAAACAAGCATGAAATGATACAGAGAGGCTCAAATCCATCGTCATAAGCTATCGGTGGCACTCGCAAAGGCAAGGCTCTTTCGATGCTATAAGACTCTCTTGGATAGCAATTGGTACAAGAATGAGTGAAGTAGAAAAGAAGAAGAAGAAGAACACTAAAACGAAGTACATAAAAAGGTAACTATAGATTCGATCTCAAACAATAAGAGAAAAGAAAAATAACTTACACGGTGTCACTCTCAGCACAAGCTTCATTCTCATTCTCCTATGAAAGTCTGATCTCCTCTGAATTACATAAATAAAAACTAAAAATTACATAAAAAGAAAACTAAAAACCTACACTAAAAAGAATGAAAACTGGCCTAGAATCTATCTTTGCATGGTCGTCCCCTGGAGGCTCTGAAAATCCCAGTATTTATAGGCAAAACCCAACCTACAGGATCATATGAAGATAGGGGGAGCAAACGCTCCCCTAACTCTCCAATAGAGCCGCGAAAACGCGGCTTTGGCCGTGTTTTCGCGGCCAGGGTGTGGCCAGGTTGCCACATCCTGTTGGTAGAGCTCCCCGGTTTCTTGATTTGTAATTATCTTTATCTGAATTTGCAGTTTATGTCCGGGATTTTGACGAAATGGCCTTTGATCCTTGGCTTCAACCGATTGATTCAGGGAGGATTCTTCTCAACCGATTTTCAACCTCTCTGATATGCCAAGATTTAGCCCTGATTCCTTAATTTTGAATTTATTCTGAATTAAGTCAGGATTTGGTGGGCTTTTGGGCTCATTTCTCTTCACTCTCCTTTAGGAATGGGCCTGCAAATAAATTAAACATTTAATTAGAAAAATGCAGAGTTTATTCTATAATAAGTAGGAGAATATGATATTAAATGTGCAATATTAGTGACCAATCAACACACCAAGACACTCAACCTCTCTCTGAGTTCTGAAGTGAGATCCTCTTTCTCTTTCTCAGTTTCAGAAGTGACTTTCAACGGGAAGTAGGAAATCTGCAACTCGGCTTCTGAAGCGACTTTCAAGAGATTCTATAAAATTCATTCTGAAAGAGGGCTCAGAAAATTCAATAGATTCTTTAGTAGAATTGTTGTCTGAATCTGGGACTTCCGAAGAAGAATATTCTTCCTCCTTCCGTGCTCCTCCAAAGTAAAGACAAATATTAACTATGGTTCGACTGGACGTTGATTTGGTAGTGCTATCCAAATACCGTGAAGGAGTGTTGTATCTTGGAAGATCAGCGTCCAGTAACCCATTAGCACCGGTGTGGGGAACGTAATTGTCTTAAGGAGATTCGCTTTAAGCGTATCTCACTCCAAGTACTGTATAAGTGAATTAATTTCTTTATACAGGGGTTATACTGATATTCAGTATATTGAGACTGACTTATACCAATCTAATTGGTGTTTAACCAAGGAAGGTAATTGAAAGGTGGCTCTTTAATTAAGTAACGTTCTATTGAACGGAAAACCTCCCACCTGATATTAACTGACCCGGCCAATTAGATCTGTGATATTTCAGTGATATTTATTAGTTGTCAGATTGATCCTAGCATCCAACAATCTTAAGACAATTACGTATTGAAGTTTCTTACTTCTGTTCTGCTTGAAATTGCAGAAAATGTCTGAGACTAATCAAGATAGCTCAAGCAAGGTACCAAACATGCAGCTACAAGCTTTGATGCCTACTCCACTTCCTAACCCGAAGCCAGAGAAGTCAGAAAAATTTGATGGCACAGAATTCAAGAGGTGGCAACAGAAGATGCTCTTCTACTTGACCACTCTACATCTGGCCAAATTCCTACAAGAAGATCCACCAGAACCCGGAACTGAGCGGGACTCAGTCCTTGCAGTCGATGCATGGACTCAAGGTGACTTCCTTTGCTGAAACTATATTTTAAATGGATTGGATGACTCTCTTTAAATTGTCTACAGTCCTATCACAACGGCAAAGAAGTTATGGGCCAGTCTTGATAAGAAGTACAAGACTGAGGATGCTGGTACTAAGAAATTCATCGTAGGATGATTTCTGGAGTATAAGATGGTGGACAATAAGACTGTGATCAGTCAGGTGCAAGAGTACCAACTTATCTTGCATGAGATAGAAGTAGAAGGTATGATTCTACCTGAAACCTTTCAGGTTGCTACTATCATGGAGAAACTCTCACCTGCATGGAGAGATTTCAAGAACTACCTGAAGCACAAGCGAAAGAAGCTGAAGTTGGAAGATCTCATTGTGAGGCTTTGAATTGAGGAGGACTACCGAAAGTCCGAGAAAAGGAGCAGTAAGAACTCCTATGAAGCCAAGGCCAATGTGATCGAAGACTCAAAAGGGAAAGCATCTACTTTCAAAGGCTTAAAGCGGAAGAAGACTGCCCAAGGGTACAAAGACAAGGTCAAAGAAGGTAAGAACATGCGCTTCAAGGGAACCTGCTACATCTGCAACAAAGAAGGGCATAAGGCGAATGAATGTCACAGCCGTCTCAAAAAAAAACAAGAAGAACCATCCACAGGCAAACTTGACCGACCATGCGTCACCAAGCCTTTCAGCTGTGGTGTCAGAAGTGAATTTGACAACCAACAATAAGGATTGGTGGGTAGACACTGGGGCTACTCGGCACATCTGCTCTGAGAAATTATTATTCTCTGAATATCAAAAACTAGAGCAAGATGAGCAACTATTCATGGGAAACTCAGCCGTCTCCAAGGTTGAAGGAAAAGGTAAGGTCATCCTGAAGTGGACATCTAGGAAAGAGCTTACTCTGAACGATGTGCTACATATTCCAGATATCCGCAAGAATCTGATCTCTAGATCAATACTTAGTAAGAAAAGATTTAGTATGCTTTTTTGAATCAGATAAATTTGTACTTACTAAGGGTGGGATGTATATGGGAAGGGTTATCTTGTTGATGGACTTTTTAAAGGCAATGTTACAGTGGTAGATAAAAAGTCTGTGTATTTGTACCCGAAGCTTATAAATAAAGGAAAATCTTCTATTTATTTCCTTGAGTCTCCTACTTTATGACATGCTAGATTAGGGCATGTAAATTACAAGTCATTAAAAAACTTGTCTAATCTAAGATATATTCCTAAACTCAACTTGGAAGAAATTCGCAAGTGTGAGATTTGTGTTGAGGCAAGTTAGCAAAAAATTCATTTCACTCAATTGGTCAAAATACAGAACCTTTAGGGTTAATTCATAGCGATCTGTGTGACTTGAAGTTTATGCCAACTAGAGGCGAGAAAAAGTATTTTATTACTTTTATTGATGACTGTACAAGATACTGTTATATGTATCTTTTAAACAGTAAGGATGAGGCAATGAATATGTTTATAATATATAAAGCCGAAGTTAAGAATCAACTCAACAAGAATATCAAGATTCTAAAATCTGATAGAGGCGGAGAATATGAATCAAATGATTTTAGTGAGTTATGTGCTAATTTTGATATAATCCATCAAACAACAGCACCATATACTCCTCAGCAAAATGGAATTACTGAACAGAAGAACAGAACTTTGAAGGAGATGGTCAATTCCATGCTTATAAGTTCTGGTGCTCTGCATAACTTGTGGGGGGAAGCTCTGTTAATTGTAAATTATATTTTAAACAGAATACCCCCACAAGAAACTTGGTCTTATACCATTTGAGTTATGGCATGGAAGGATACCTTTTTACCATTACCTCAAAATGTGGGGGTGCCTTGCAAAGGTACTAGCACCATTACCTAAAAAGACTAAGCTGGGAGCAAGAACTATGGACTACATACTCATAGGTTATGCCTTGAATAGTAGTGCCTATAGATTTCTGGTTCATAAATCAGAGATACCAGATATTCATGTAAACATGATTATCAAATCTAGAGATGCTGTGTTCTTTGAAGATATTTTTTCATATAAACAGGAAATAGATAAGACTTCTGGGAAAACAACGCATGAGATGGCATTTAGGGACGAAAGCCCTGAGGAACCGATTATTAATGCGAAAATTGAACCAAGAAGAAGTCAGAGATCTAGAATCTCAAAATCTTTTGGTCCAGATTTCATAGCATACGCTATTGAAAGCGAGCCTCAAACATTTAAAGAGGCTATGTCTACCCCAGAAGCACAAATGTGGAAAGAAGCTATAAATAGCGAAATAGAATCCATATTAAGTAATCATACCTGGGAATTAGCAAGCTTGCCTCCTAGCAGTAAACTAATTGGGTGTAACTGGATTTTCAAAAGAAAATTAAAACCCGATAGATCTATCGATAAGTACAAGGCTAGATTAGTAGCCAAGGATTATCGATAAAAGGAAGGACTTGACTACTTCGATACTTATTCACCAGTAACAAGAATAACATCTATTTGGATGTTGATTGCAATTGCAGTATTGCATAACTTAGATATCCATCAAATGGATGTCAAGACTGCATTATTAAATGGTGAATTAAATGAAGAAATATATATGGAGTGATTGAGATTTTATCGATTGAAATAGAGTTCAGAATTCTTAGTCTCAATGCGAATCCGCTGTAGCAAGGGCTCAAGCGGGTCGTGATCCTCAGGGAAGGATGCGATGAAAGCTTTTCGACTCGATTCCTCTGTATGCTTCAAGTAAGAAAAGAGAGATTAGATTGGTGATGAAAATATGAGATTAAAGACGTGGTTTTGCTGATCTTCTACCACAACCCTATTGCAAGTTAAGGAGCTTGATCTTCATCTTAAGATTGATATGATTCACCCTAGGTCATTACAAATAATTCAAGCAAGAAAAATCAATACTAGATTCTTGCTAAGTTACATAATCTAAAAACTAAACTATGGTTCATCCTAACATCTAGGTGCAGCCTAATAAAAGACGAATCTCAAACTTATGCTGTCCTAGTTCTTAAGTTGAAGTCATGAAAAGCCTTTTTAATATGCAACCTAGATTAGGATTTCTAGGTATTTGTTTAATCTTCTAGAAAAATTGTTTTTAATACCTAGGGTTTCGATTGATGTTCCTTAATCAGATCTAGGCTTAACTGCTCTAGGGTTGCTTCAAGAGTCTCAGCAAACCACTAGAGAGATTTAGTTCTTCATTATTTTTTTCTTTTCAAATTATTTATTTTTTTTTTATTATTTTTTATGAGAAAGATTGCAAGGAAAAGAAAACGAAAACAAGAAGAGTTCACAGATTAAAACAAAGAGAGATCACAAAAGAAATAAAGAAAGTTGCAGAAATTAAAAGAGAACAAAAGAGTGACCTTTATTTCGTTGAATCTCCGGTTACACAATCGTCTCCTTCTTCTCCACAACGAGCATAAAATAAAAATTACAACTTGTGCAGAAATTTAGAAAAATAGCTAAAGAAAACCCTAGTCGTCTCTGCATGCCCCTCCCTGTTGCGAATGCTCTGATATTTATAGTGCAGAATGTAGAAGAGTCCTGGATAATCCTGCCCACGAAAAATGGTAGCCATCTTTATCCATAATGCCGCGGATGCGCGGCTTTTGCCGCGCCTCCGCGGCAGTTTAGTGGCTGCTGGCCACGCGCTTTGGCGCGTGGCCTCTCCTGGTCCGTCCATGTGGGCTCCTACTTCTAGAAGTGTGATCCTGGCCTTTTAATCTAGATTTTCGAGATAACTTGGTAATCAAGTTACCCTTAATTCAGATTTCTTCAAATCTTCTCTCCACGAAATTCCTCTTTATCATGGCCTTTTATCCTCATCCTGCAGGTGTTTAGAGTTGGATAGAAGTCTATCCTTCCCTAATCTCTGATATTTGCAACTTTTAGCCCTTGTATTTGCATTTTGACTCTTTGTATTTGCGCTTTTTCATCTGGGCTTCAAATATGGGCTTGGATCTGGGCTTTTGGGCTCTTTAAGCTTTATTCTTTATTAACTTGATAATTTGAGGCCTGCACATATTAAATAAAGAAATATTAATAAATGTGCACTATAATATGAATAAATGTGCAAATGCGATGGTATATATGATGACAATTATGCATTTTTCACTACCTATCACACCCCCACACTTATCTTTTTGCTCGTCCTCGAGTAAAAATCAAAAAGAAAGAGAAAAATCTAACCTAGCTAACTCACTTTCGTAGGAATCACGATTGCACTTAGCACGTGCAACAAGCCGTTAAACCTCTAGGTTACCCTAGAGGACGAGTGTTGTCTCGTGAGGGTTTTCAGCGGATTACACCCACAAAATCCATAAAAAGGAAAATATTTGTCTTATATTGGAAGAGACTAAGTAGTCTATAAGTTTTAGGATCCTCAATTTTATTCATTCTTCAAACCTAGTCTTTATAAAGTCAATTGTTATTCATTTTAGGTAAGGATTAAAATTGAATTTCTAATATAGTCTTTTTCGTTACCAAAAGTCATACGCACCCTTGTGAATCTAGGTATTCCTTAACTTGGACTCTCATGCCTCTTTAGTATTTTTATAACATCATCTAATTTTCTTTCGTGTAAGTATCAAGGCTTCTTGAGGCCCTCATACCTAACTAATTGACTATTAGATGTGTTAATATAATTTTTTTTTTTTTTTTTGGCATGTATAACTCATCTAATTTTCTTTCGTATAAGTATCAAGGCTTCTTGAGGCCCTCATACCTAACTAATTGATTATTAGATGTGTTAATACATATATTATATTTCTTAGTCTTCTTAGGCTTTCTAATCCACCCATGTAACGAACTTAAAGTCGATGGCTCCCAACCGGTCGGCTTTAGGGCACCAGGTGAGAAAACACCCCGGACTCAAATTCGAGTGAACTAGGCCACAAAACTAAGGACTTTATTTTATTTAGAACTCACCTTTAGGCATGAATACTTATGCTTCTTGAGGCACATGTATCAGCTTAATTGGTGATTTTTTTTTTTTCGTTTTTTTTTTATGAGGCACAAGGTCTTTGTCTTAGAATCCTAGATATGCATTAGGTATGCAAATTTCATTAAGGTAAAAATTAAGACTAACTAATTATTCAATTTCTCCTCCTATACCTAAAATTTAAACAATTTATTTATTTTGACCAAGTTTTTAGAAATCCTAATCATGATTTTCCTAATCCTTAAAACTAACTTAGGTTTCTTTCAAAAAATAAGTCAAAATACTGTCCTTTTTATAAAAAAAAAAAAAATTTTTTTTTTTAAATTTTTTTAATTTTTTAATTTTTTTTTTTAGAAATGTTAGAACAAATAAAGAAAAAAATATTTTTTTTATTAATTAATCTTTTCTATGTTAGTAAACCCTCCCCCATACTTATCTCATGCATTGTCCTCAATGTATGAAATGCATGAATGCATGAAGAAAAATGTAAAGAGAGGCAAAGAATAATAGTATACCATAATATGTACAACACATGTATCACTCTCACCTAGAGCTGCTTAGGATTCATCCCTCTAGCTCGTTTCCCATCATTCCAATGGGTTCTCTTTATAAGGCACAATGGGGAGACCAACATTTTTGTTTTAACTTTCTCTCCCCCCAGTTTCATCTTCTCTAGGCTCTTCCTCATCATATGTCCACCTCCATTATTCAAAAATTCATCACACCTTTCAGTTGGAACTTCCTTGCCGAGAAATTCTAGCTCAGTTCCGTACATCTCCTCAAAACTTAAATCAACACTTTTCCCTGGAAGTGAATAATTAACCAACATCTCCTTAATCGGTGTATCTAAACATAGGAGTTCTTCTTCAAAGAGACTTTCGAAAGTTAAGTCAATCGGAGTTTCTTGAACTATATTCTCATGCGATATTTCAGTGCTTGGCTCTTTGAAGATACTTAGATCAAATCTTCGTTTTTTAAATGGAACTTTAAAATTATAATCCTCAACATGTGTCATCTTATCACTAAAATCGCACTTATCCTCAAATAACTTGTCAAGAAATAGATACTCATTTTCACTTTCTTTTTCACAAATGTTCTCGATGAAGTTCACCTCAAATGCTTGGTCTTTAATCTTACGAGATTGGTTTTCCAGGTTGAAGACATTGACCTCTTTAGTCATGTTTCAAAAGTCACCTCATGGATCCATTCCTACAATTTATGATCGCATTTGCAGTTGCAAAGAACGGACGCCCTAGGATAACAGGAGTTTGAGACCGAAGAGTGGATACAGGTTCGGTCTCCAGAACAACAAAATCTACTGGGTAGATAAACTCCCCAACTTGGACGAGCACATCGGTAATTTCTCCTTTGGGATTTTTTATGGATCGGTCAGCCAATTGGATTGTAACCTTAGTCGGACTAAGTTCGCCCAACCCAAGTTGTTGGTAGACTGAGAAGGGGAGTAAGTTGATACTTGCTCCCAAATCAAGAAGTGCATGCTTAATTGCAGTTTGACCTATTGTGCAAGAGATGGTGGGGCAACCAGGGTCCTTATACTTGACAGGGATCTGGTTGGACAATAGCTCACTAATGTTAGTGGCTAGAAAAACCTTCTTGGGCACATTAGTCTTTCTCTTCTTTGTGCACATGTCCTTAACAAACTTGGCATACTTAGGGACTTGTTGAATTGCATCAAGAAGAGGTATATTGATCTTGACTTGATTAAAAATCTCGCGTACCTTATCCATTTGTGCACATTGCTTATCTTTAAGCCTATTTGGGTAGGGTGCGATGGGCTTGTGCATATCTTCGGCTGACTTGTCTTTTTTCGTGTTGTTGGCATCAAGTTGAGATGGAGTGGGATCAGGCAAGCTGAATGCTTGTTTAGAACTTGATGGTGTTGATACTTGGTTATCAACTTGTTTTCCCGACCGCAATGTATGAATCGCATTGCACTGACTCATATGATTCTCTTCAGCCAAGTGAGCTTGACTAGAGTTCCTAGGGTTTGGGAATGGTTGACTAGGTAGAGTACCCTTTTGCCTTTCTTGCTGATTCATTTGCATCTCTATCCTAGTCAAGACTTGAGCCAGCGTGTCATTGCTTTTAACGATAGTGTCCACCTTTCTTTCCAGATTGGAGAGCCTTGTTTCCATTTGTGAATATTGGAAAGAGGGTGGAGGATTTTGATAGGGCGGATTTTGGAAATTGTTGGAGAATTTGGGCCTAGTTTGATCATTGTTACTTTGGCCCCATGACAAATTGGGATGGTTTCTCCAACCGGGATTGTAGGTGGGCGAATATGGATTGTTGGCGGGCGGATTGTTGGTGGGCCTTGTGAAGGCCGCACTCATATGTTCGGGCAAGCTTTGATGCGCGATAAAAATAGGACATTCCTCGAACACATGGTTCATATCTTGACAATAAGTACAGCCCGCCGAAGTTGTTGGGCTGACTTGGTTCACAGAGACTGGCTCTTTAGTTTCAAGAGCCTCTAGTCTTCGCATAACAGCAGCTAACTTAGCATCGGTTGCTATGTTGGCCTCAATGGAATGGATACCTCCTTTTGAAGAAGTAGGGTCATTAGTCCTAGATTTTTCAGGAGTAGGTTCCCATTGGATGGTATTTTCAGCTAATTCCTCATACAATTTCCATCCATCAGTTTCGTCCTTTTTCAGAAATCCTCCTTGGCACATGGATTCTAACAACGTTTTAGTTTGATATTCTAATCCATCATATAGAACTTGGCATAATCGCCATTTCTCTATCCCATGGTGAGGGCATTGGGCAAGGAGGTCCTTGAAACGTTCGAAGTATTTCCAAAAGGGCTCATTGGCTGTCTGCTTAAACTGTAGGATATTCTTCCTAATCAATGCAGTCTTGTGAACAGGATAAAATTTCTTTAAGAATGCCTTAACAAAATTATCCCAAGAAGATATAGAACCGGCCTCTAGACTGTAGAGCCATTTCTTTGCTAAATCCTTCAAAGCAAAGGGGACAAACCTAAGTTTGATGTCATCTTTTCCTAACGTAGGAATATTCATCATGAGACATACTTCCTCAAATTCCCTTATGAAGAAGTATGCATCCTCGGAGTCAAGTCCATGAAATTTCGGAAGGGTGTTGATGTATTGTGGCTTAAGCTCAAATGGGTCAACACCTTCATCGTTAAGCTTGATGCAAGAAGGAAGAGAGGTCCTAATAGGATAGAACCTATCTTGGAGTGATATTGGTTGTGCCATGTGTGGGTCGGGCTTGAGCTCGGGTGGTGAACTAATTCTAGTTAGCCTGGATGTAAGTGGGTCTCTCGACCAAGCGGGCATGCACAATCAGCAAACAAGTTCACCCAATCAATCAAGAAAAACAATCAAAAGTCCTAATCTAAGGTAAGCCTTGACCTAGACGACTCCTAACTTTAGACTGTCCTTAGGAGGTCTACTGTCGACGTTAACCACAAGCTAATCGGCCAGGTAGGTGGCAAGACCGGTGGGAGGTTTTCCGTCAGAGACATTCCTTAATTAAATAACCACTGTTCTTCGAGCTTTCGGCCCTCAATCCCCTGCCTAGACACCGATTTGACAAGAGTTAATTTCGAACAATTTTCCTCCTTCGGTCAATCTCCTATTGAGTCCGAGTTAACCTAGGGCCAACGTCTAGTCAAATTTTACTTAAGGTTAGGGTTGTGAGTGTGACGGATATGATTTGTGGGCCAAGGAAGGGTGATGAAATCCCCACCTTATCTTGCTTATGGGTTATGCCCTTAAGATGAATTAGTGTACGTGTAAAGCGGTAGAAAGTAATCACTCAAGAAAGCAGTAAACAACCAAGAGTGTTTCCTAATCTATATGCTATGCAAACGTACCTTGTCGCCAGCACTCTTCAACAGAATTAAAAAAAATGTAAATAGACACGTGCCCTAAATGCAAGAGTCTAAAAAAATTTTTTTTTTTTTATTTTCAACAAATGGGTTAATGTTATTAATTAGCAGTTGCAGAGTGATCACAGAGAAATAATATCACAGCAGAATTTAGAATTTTGCACTGCAGAACAACCTGCAGAAAACTGGATTAGTAATCCACTACAATTGCCGCAGATTCGCGGCTTTTGCCGCGTTTCTGCGGCAAAGTTGTAGGTCCAGGTGCTCTGCCTTCGAGGGCAGAGGCACTGGATAGCTATGTGTGCTTTCTGCTGCTCTGTTTTTGTTTCCTGTTCTCTGTACCTGCAACAGAAAAGAAAGAATGATTAGAACGAGGAAATCGTGCCGTTCCTTCCCCGGCAACGGCGCCAAAATTTGATTGAGATTTTATCGATTGAAATAGAGTTCAGAATTCTTAGTCTCAATGCGAATCCGCTGTAGCAAGGGCTCAAGCGGGTCGTGATCCTCAGGGAAGGATGCGATGAAAGCTTTTCGACTCGATTCCTCTGTATGCTTCAAGTAAGAAAAGAGAGATTAGATTGGTGATGAAAATATGAGATTAAAGACGTGGTTTTGCTGATCTTCTACCACAACCCTATTGCAAGTTAAGGAGCTTGATCTTCATCTTAAGATTGATATGATTCACCCTAGGTCATTACAAATAATTCAAGCAAGAAAAATCAATACTAGATTCTTGCTAAGTTACATAATCTAAAAACTAAACTATGGTTCATCCTAACATCTAGGTGCATCCTAATAAAAGACGAATCTCAAACTTATGCTGTCCTAGTTCTTAAGTTGAAGTCATGAAAAGCCTTTTTAATATGCAACCTAGATTAGGATTTCTAGGTATTTGTTTAATCTTCTAGAAAAATTGTTTTTAATACCTAGGGTTTCGATTGATGTTCCTTAATCAGATCTAGGCTTAACTGCTCTAGGGTTGCTTCAAGAGTCTCAGCAAACCACTAGAGAGATTTAGTTCTTCATTATTTTTTTTCTTTTCAAATTATTTATTTTTTTTTTATTATTTTTTATGAGAAAGATTGCAAGGAAAAGAAAACGAAACAAGAAGAGTTCACAGATTAAAACAAAGAGAGATCACAAAAGAAATAAAGAAAGTTGCAGAAATTAAAAGAGAACAAAAGAGTGACCTTTATTTCGTTGAATCTCCGGTTACACAATCGTCTCCTTCTTCTCCACAACGAGCATAAAATAAAAATTACAACTTGTGCAGAAATTTAGAAAAATAGCTAAAGAAACCCTAGTCGTCTCTGCATGCCCCTCCCTGTTGCGAATGCTCTGATATTTATAGTGCAGAATGTAGAAGAGTCCTGGATAATCCTGCCCACGAAAAATGGTAGCCATCTCTATCCATAATGCCGCGGATGCGCGGCTTTTGCCGCGCCTCCGCGGCAGTTTAGTGGCTGCTGGCCACGCGCTTTGGTGCGTGGCCTCTCCTGGTCCGTCCATGTGGGCTCCTGCTTCTAGAAGTGTGATCCTGGCCTTTTAATCTAGATTTTCGAGATAACTTGGTAATCAAGTTACCCTTAATCCAGATTTCTTCAAATCTTCTCTCCACGAAATTCCTCTTTATCTTGGCCTTTTATCCTCATTCTGCAGGTGTTTAGAGTTGGATAGAAGTCTATCCTTCCCTAATCTCTGATATTTGCAACTTTTAGCCCTTGTATTTGCATTTTGACTCTTTGTATTTGCGCTTTTTCATCTGGGCTTCAAACATGGGCTTGGATCTGGGCTTTTGGGCTCTTTAAGCTTTATTCTTTATTAACTTGATAATTTGAGGCCTGCACATATTAAATAAAGAAATATTAATAAATGTGCACTATAATATGAATAAATGTGCAAATGCGATGGTATATATGATGACAATTATGCATTTTTCACTACCTATCATGGAGCAACCTGAAGGATTTATAGTCAGGGCCAATAACACAAAGTGTGTAAATTAGTAAAATCATTATACGGTCTAAAGTAGGCTCCAAAACAATGGCATGAGAAATTTGATAGTGTCATGATCAAAGATGGATTCACTATCAATGAATGCGATAAGTGTGTTTACACTAAAACAGTTGGAAATGCATGTATCATTGTTTGTCTTTATGTAGACGACATGTTGATACTTGGGACTAATATTGAAATTATTAAGTCCACTAAAAAAATGTTATCCAACAGTTTTGACATGAAGGATCTGAGGGTTACTGATGTAATTTTAGAAATTAAAATCACCAGAACACCAGATGGAATCAGTCTATCTCAATCTCACTACATGAAAAGATGATAGAAAAATTCAAAGATCATGAGATAAAAGAGAATACTAATTCTTTTTTCCCACACATCCACCTTCATAAGAATATAGGAACTGGAATACGCTAGTTGGAGTATTCTCAGATTATCGAAAGTCTAATGTATTTGATGAATTGCACTAGACCCGATATTGCTTACGGTGTAAGCAAGTTAAGCAGATACACTAGTAACCCTAGTGATACACATTGGACTGCTCTGCTACGAGCATTAGGTTACGTATCACATACCAAGGAATATGTCTTGAGATATGGACAGTATCCAGCTATACTTGAAGGATACAGAGATGCTAATTGGATTGCAGATTCTGAGGAATCAAAATCAGCTAGCGGATACGTATTTACTCTAGGAGGAGCAACGGTATCTTTAAAAATCTTCCAAACAAACATGTATTCCCCGTTCCACTATGGAATCAGAATTCATAGCCTCAGATAAGGCCGGAGAAGAAGCAGAATGGCTTCGATAATTTTTGAAAGATATACCATTATTGCAAAAGCTAGTGCCCGCTATATGCATACACTGCGATAATCAAGCAGTTATATTTAGGGCATAAAATGTTATATACAACGGTAAGTCTAGACATATTCGTCGTAGACATAATACTGTTAAGCATTTGCTCTTAAATGGAATTATCTCTATTGAGTTTGTCTTGTCAAAAGATAATTTAGCAGATCCGCTTACTAAAGGTTTAAGTGGAGGGCATATAAACTGCGCATCGAGGGAAATGGGTCTAAAAGCCTAACCTTACTGAGTCAGCTTAATGAAAATTTCACTTAGCGACTGGAGATCCCACGGACTAAATTCAAGAGGAAAAACTAGTTATGATTGACTCACAAGTATGCACTTGGGTGCTTGACTCCAATCCATTCCTAAGGTACACATAAGTGCTTTCTACAAGTGGATTAAGGATAAGCTTAACGCTTTTAATGATGCCTATATCTTATTACTAAATAAGTGGAGTAGAGTAGACTACTCTTAATAGGACAATCACCTATGTGAATATAGAGTTGGGTCGGCTCTTTGGAAATTTCTATAGAGGCTGTTATTCCCTAAAGATACTCTCTGAAACCAAGAATGTCTAGGGCCAAAATGGACATAACCGAGAACCAAAGTTGAATTAGAAAGTTACTGTGTGAAGCTTTTTGACTTGGCTTACACTAACGGCTAACAGTTCAAGACCTAGTTCACTGATTAGCCAGTAAGTCCGATAAAGCTTTCGCTATGGAAGGTTCAAGACCTAGTTCGCTTATCCTGATGCAGTTTCTTTTCTAAAGTACCTTTCACAATAGAGTCAGTCTCTTTGTGTGTCAATTCCTTGAATCTTCATTCATTGTAGGGGATTGTTGGGAATATGAAGAATATATGTGAATCTTTGAATTGAATATGGCAAGATCCATTGATCGAATCAATTGGATGATGGATGAAGTGTGTTCTCCTTCCATTGGGAATGAACGTGGTATATTCATATGTTCAATTCCGATTTCGAATGAATGAGATATTCAAGTCTAAAGTTTGCCTAATTCAAAGCCAAAAATGGGACTAAAGGTAGTTAAAAGCATTTAGTCCCACATTGGCCATGGGATGGAAGTTTAAAGTGTTTAAATAGAGAAAAATGAAAATAAAGGGCGTGCCCTTTGGGTACTTGGAGTTTTCGCGCGCGATTGGGAGGAAACCATGCCCGGATAAGCGCACGGCGCGCCGCGGCGGCCGGCGCCGGTGCCAGGCTCGGGTCTGGGTTCGGGTCCCGGTCCAGTTCTTTTTGAATCGGGTCTCACGGGTATGGGTTACGCGGAGCATACCCGCTCCGCTATCCGGATCCAAACCGCCCAGCGCAACGGCTGTCTGTAAACCATCGCGGCAGTTGGGCGGTTAGACGGTTGCAACGGTTCAGACCGAACCTTGCAACTGTTCGGTTCGGTTCAGACCAAAATGCCCCTCCCGGAGCGCTATAAATAGCGCTCCGCTTCTCTCAGTTAGAACACACCAAGACATTCAACTCACTCTGAGTTCTGAAGTGAGATTCTCTTTCTCTCTCTCAGTTTCAGAAGTGACTTCCAACGGGAAGTAGGAAATCTGAAACTCGATTTCCGAAGCGACTTTCAAGAGATTCTACAAAATTCATTCTGAAAGAGGGCTCAGAAAATTCAACAGATTTTTTAGTAGAATTGTTGTCTGAATCTGGGACTTCCGAAGAAGAATATTCTTCCTCCTTCCTCTACAGTAGGTGCTCCTCCAAAGTAAAGACAAATATTCTCCCGAAATTTGTCTTAGTCCCGCTGCTTCAATAATCATGTGAAGGTACTGGTTAACTACGGTTCAACCGTACGGTGATTTGATAGTGCTATCTAAATACCGTGAAGGAGTGTTGTATCTTGTGAGACTAGCGTCCAGTAACCCGTTAGCACTGGTACGGGGGACGTAATTGTCTTAAGGAGATTCGTTTTAAGCGTACCTCACTCCAAGTACTGTATAAGTGAATTAATTTCTTTATACAGGGGTTATACTGATATTCAATATATTGAGACTGACTTATACTAGTCTAATTGGTATTTAACCAAGGAAGGTAATTGAAAGGTGGTTCTTTAATTAAGAAACGTTCTATTGAATGGAAAACCTCCCACCTGATATTAACTGACCTGGCCAATTAGATCGCTAATATTTCAGTGATATTGATTAGTTGTCAGATTGATCCTAGCATCTAACACGAATTAATTTCAATTAATATATTCTTAATTAAGTTAAGGTTGAATTATTTTTAAGCTTTGAAAATAATAAATATCTGAGTTTTCTTACAATCTCTTTAAAATATACGACCTCTGAAAGAAGAAGGGCCACTAACATTGTAAGAAATTAATTTTCTTTTATTCTCCTATTTGGAGCCAAATTCTTTCTGAGCTACGAGGTTTAATAAGCAATGTTGATAAATATAAATTTAGATATGTAACAAAACAATTTATGTTTGCTATAAATCCTCACATACTTCAACCCGTGTGATTGAGTTGTTTGCTCAAGGCTCCAAACTTGTTTGTCCACCAAATATACTGTATATGATTGAAGTATCCAAATTTTGGATAGAAACTTAAAAGGATAATTCAATTCTTTTTTACAACAAACACACTTTTGTACAAATAATGAGAAAATCATATATATGTCAAATTTCCATGCAATTTTTTTTCCCAACGAAACACGTCGACACCTTGTTTTGTTTCATGTAACATCTTAAGTGAACCCTCTCTCTGCTTTCAAAGAGGAAGGTCACACCAAGTTTTCTGGATAACCCTACTAATTACATTCAACTATGATTGGTTGTCCAGCTGGTTGGTCAGGATTGGTTTGAATATAATGCTCTTTATGGTCAGCAGTTCGAACACTGTCTCGCTGATATTTTTTCTGTCCCCAGCATGGCTCCGATCAGGTCTCTTGTTTGCTCTTCAGAGATCGCTAGTAAATTTTATCAGATGGTTGAGTTAATCAGTTAAAATATATATATATATATATATATATATATATATATATATATATATATATATATATATATATATATATATATATCTCTGTGTGTGTGTGTGTGTGTGTGTGTGTGACCAATATCGAATGGCACTGTAACAATAATTGGTTCAACAAATTTCCGGCGAGTTGTCCCTTCCATGCTTCCCAAAGGCAATTCTAATTTTTCCATGGAGTTCAAAGTGACCAAACAGACTCACATGCATTGGCCCGGGCACAGAATTCAGACTCAAGAATCAAACCCATGCTCACTGGTCAAGTCAAGAGTCATGTCTGGTTCCATTCTTGTTATCAACCGCAGCGTGCGAGGACTCAAAGATGTGATACTTTTAGGTGAGACCTGTTAGAAATGTCAAGTAGTTACTCAAGGCATATCTGTTTTGCAGTAATCTGAGGAGGGAGAGGGAGGGAGCTCTCTTTCTCAGCTCAGCAGTTTGGCTGACTGAGGAAGGGAGCTCCTCTGCTGCTTCAGCAGCAGAGGTGGCGAAAGAGAGCCTTCTCTTCCCTCACCTCTTCAGCTGAAAAATACAGTGATGAAAGGCTGGAATACAGAAATATAGGCGCAAAATAATTTTTTGAATTTTTTTCCTCCCCCGCTACAACCGCTCTTCCCTCCCCCTCTGTCTTCTGAAAAACAAGCTGACCCTTAGCGTTGAGTCATAATAGAATTTTAAATTTTATATGATCATATTTGTATTATGAGTTAATAGTTTAAATAGTATTTAGTCTTGTATTAGTTTAATCCTGAGGGAATTTCTCATGACTTTGTTTAATTGTATTTTTATAGTTCTTCTCAATATCAATAAATTTGTAGGCTCTCATAGTTTAACGTGGTATCAGAGCTCTACGGGGTTTTTTGATCTTTCGTTATTCCTGTCAAGTTGTATATTTTCTCCAAACCTAACACATTATACTTTGATTTCTTTACGTCTAATCACTATACTTTTGAGAATTGTCAAGGGCTTTCATCAATATCTAGTTGAAACGAATTAAATTAATTTATTGATAACTCCTTGAAAAAAAGATTATGGTTCGATCAAGGACCACATCGAGAGTACTATGAAAATTCAAGGGTGACAAATTTTGGGTCAGGTAGCGGTCCAGATCTCAGAATATTTCCTCAAATTTGCACGAATTGATGATGATGGTGAGACTGAATCTATCATTCCACAGCTCAAGAGCTACAAGATAAAAGAAGAATTAGATTCTCGCATCAATCTCTATATAGACTTTCTTGTAGTAGATGGTGTTACACGTGCATCAAAACATTTTTTTTTTAGAGTAAATGGTAAACTGGAAAAGTTTCTGCAATACACTTTGGGGGGGGGGGGGTGTTTAATAGGTGTAATGCTAATCAATTGCTAATTAAAAACTACTTATGATGAATGATGCAAACTGGTCACTCAAAATAAGAATTGAAGCTAAATTCCCCATAAATAGCTCTAAAACTTCTCCTCTTAATTCCTTTAGATTATGAGTTGAGGTGTCCAATTGTCTCCTTGTTGAGATGAGTAAACATCCATAATGAAAGTGGTGAAATAAAAAGCAAAATAGTATGCAAGATGAACAACCACACAAGTATGAATAATGATAAGCAATAGAGAGCAAGACACAAGTAATCGCAAACACAAAGAATTTGTTCCGAGGTTCGAGCAACCACTCTACGTCCCCGCATTCACCACTATGAAGGATTTCACTATCCACTAAGGGATCTTCCACAAAGAAAACTTACAACAAGGAATTACAATTGGTCTACAAAAGACCAGAGTACACAACTGCACCACTCAACTCTCTACATAAGAGGTAGCATAAAGCCAATTGAGATTACAAAGCTCTTGGTGATCAAACAAGATCACAAACACTCTCTTATAACTTCCTATAGAGTAGAATATAGATTTAGACTCAAGAAGGTATGTGAGAGTAGAAATTCAAGTAGTAAGAATTTAAGAGCTAAAAATCAAATGAAATTAGCTTTGAAAGATTTGCACTTGAAAATTGGAAGTTAGAAAAACTTCTCTTTTGAATGAAACTTGATTTTCAAAGTATATGGTTAAAAACTTGTTATTCAACTCAAACCAAATGACTCATTTATATAGCAACTCATAAAACCAATAGGAGAGGTTTACCAGGTTTATAGGGATGAGTTTTGACCCATAAAATCAGGATATACCCATTGGAAAATAGAAAAGACAAAACAGATTCAAAAACTAGTCGTTATTGCAGACTTGGCAGCCTGTCGGTCCACCAGCCGGTCGACCGACAGCTCAAATAAAAATAGAGTCATTGGCTCTGATCAACCGGTCGGTCGACCGGATCTAACCGAGGCTCAAGGGGGTCCTAGTCGGTCGCCTAAACGGTCGGACGCTGGGGTTAGCCGTCGACCGGTCGGTAGACTGTTAACGTGCACAAACGTGCACACTCCTTTGCCAGAGGTTTTGTCGACTAAGCGGTCGACAGACCTGGCCTGTTTTAGGAACGGTCGACCACCCTAACCGACCTGGGCCAAAAAACTGTTCCTGGGTCTGTTTATGAAAATTAAAAATTTTCTAAACTATTTTATATGGGTTTTGGAGGGGAAAATCATGTATGGGTAAGGAGATGCAAGTTCTAAACTGAGATATAAATTTTGAAAAAAATGTGGAATATGTATCAAGACCAAACATCTCAAAACACCAACACAAAATAAACTGTATTTTCGAAAATGTGTATTTTTATGTGTGTAACTTTTTGAGCATCAATTCTATGTTCTACACTTTAACACACTAATTTCTTAGAAGGTTCTAAGCGACTACAAGATCTTCAAGCGGGCTTCTCTACTAGCAGTGTTTGAGCTTCAATTCCATGCTTGAGTACCTTTGAGCCATAAACATCTTTCTTTTTAGGAAGAAACATATAAGATCTACTAGAACCCTAAAACACACTAAACACTTGAACTTGATTAGTACTAAATAACTTTATGCATTTTGTTATCATCAAAACAAGAAATCGGTAATTGTAACCTTTGGGCGAACAATCTCCCCCTTTTTGATGATGACAAAACCTATCAGTTATTTAAAATAAATGACAGGGAAGGGCTTTGGAAAAGCTCCCTCTCAAGTTATGCTTATCTAGTGTAAGAAATCAATATGACTATTATAGTGAAGTGTCAATATAAGCAAGTCATGTGAAAGCATTTATGAAAAATATAACCATGTATAACAATATGCATAAAAGCCCTTCCATCCTGCCAATCCTCCTTCCGCCAAAAACATTATGCAATGAGTGATGACAATAATTCAAAGCATTGCATATGATCATGGAAATGGATATACATGGTACCAAAACAAAACTAATAATAACTCAATAAATACTTCTCCTCTTTTTTGTCATGCATCAAAAAGGGTAAACAAACTATAAATTAGAAAACACATACACAAATATAGATTTCAACATAATGAAAAACTCATGAATTTATAATACAAATATTTATTTCTTCACAAATGAAATAAAATGTATTAAAATTAAGTGGCTTAGTAAAAATATTTGCAAGTTGAAAATCAGTAGAAACATAATCAATTTCAATATCTCCTTTCTCATAGTGATCTCTAAGAAATGATATCGAATCTCTATGTGCTTGGTCTTACAGTTGGCCCAGAGGCCCTTCACTCTAGTTTTGATGATGATTAACTCATGTAGTTATACTTTACTAATAATCTTGTGATATTTAGTTTTAGATATTTAACCAAGATATTAGTAGGTGATTAGCTTCAACAAAGGTGTTTTGGAGTTTTCACATGGTGATTCAAGAGCTCGAGCGTCAAGTCCACATCTAGCACTCAATTGAGTCAAGCTCGGCGGATCACGTTTAGATCGAGTCGACTTGGAGGCGTTCTATAAGAAGACCTCGGTTTGTTTTAGTATAGTTTGTTTAGATCTCATTATAAAGATTAGATAGTGTGATATGCTCAAGTTCACAATACACACACATGTTTTCAGTTTAAGTTTCATGTTTATTGGTTTTTAGTTTTTCGGTTTAACCAATCTTAGTTTTCAAGTCAAAAACATAGATATACTATATTTCATGTATAGTGGATTCTATCCATATACAATATGCTTCAAAATTATTTCAATATCATGTTTTTGTATTTACATATGTTTTAGAGAAAATGATTTTCCATTTCAAAAATCCAAGTTTCGGAAATACAGTTTTTGGTTTAAGGCAAAATTTCAAGATCACAAAATGGTTCAAATAGTTTAAATATGTGTTGAATCTTTGTCACACATGTTTGTATTTCAAAGATAATACATGAACTGATTTTTGTGAAATTTCTGTGTCTTTATGGGATTTAATTAAAGTTAAAAAGTCAAGTTTTTAAGTCCTATAATAGCTGGACTGGCTTACTGCCGGTCGACCGGACCGGTCGACCGGCGTGCATAGGCGTGCACGCCAGCTGGAGCTGGTGGGGCGGTCGACCGTCCAGAGAGCTCTGCTCTCTGGAAATGGCCCCGGTCGACCGGACAGAGAGCTCTGCTCTCTGTATCCAGTCCCAGTTGACCGAGCAGTCGACCGGCCAGAGAGCCGTTGCTCTCTGGATCCAGGGCCGGTCAATCAGGCGGTCGACCGATAGGCTCAACGGTTAAAAATATGACCGTTGGCTGGTTGATCGGCCGGTCAAATTTGCCCTTTTCAGCTGCCAACGGGCAGATTTGAAATGAGGGTATAAATACCCCATTTCATGGTTGTTTTGAAAAAAATTTTTAAGAGCTAAAATTTTCATTCTCTCTAGTGTTTTAACACAAGTTTTCAAAAGAGTTTTTAAGCCAAAGATTTTATCTTTATTTGTTTTAAAGGGTTGGAAAAATCAAGAAAAGGAGAAGTCTTTGGGATTGTTTTTTATCTTCATTTCATATCTATTCTAGAAGTTTTCCCAAGAGTTTTTCTTTTTATTTTTGATTTCCAAATTCTTTATTTCTCATACTTGAGCTTATCTATCTCTCCTATCTATTAGGATCTATTTTGTGGGAAAATTAGTTTGTGGTTGTGGAAACCACCAAGTTATAAACCTTCCATCTTTGTGATATCCCTTTAGTGAGAGGTGATTGTGTTGATATCCCTCTAGTGAGAGGTGATTGTGGAAGTTGTGTTTGGCTCCCTCTATTGAGAGATGGAGATTGTGTTGGAATCCCTCAAGTGTGAGGTGATTGTGTTTGAGTGGCTTTGAGCCTAATCCCTCTAGTGAGAGGTGGATTGTTGTTTTGATAAGTGCCTATCCCTCTAAGTGTAGAGGTGACTTGAGTTGTGCCTTGCCTGTAGCGAGAGGTTATATTTGAGAGAGGAGTTATGTACTCCCGATTTGTATTTACCCAAATCCTCAGTGGAGGTTCCCTATATGGAAGTCCTGTGTGGACGAGTTAGTGGAAATCCTTCTGTGTGAAGGCAGGGACGTATAACTGTGTGCTCGAGTCTCGAAACATATCTTGATGTTTGCGTTTGATCCACTTTCTCTTAACTCTCTCTCATTTATATTGTGCCTTGCATCATTCATATTGCTCATCCATACCTATATGCTTGGTTGTGTTTATTTGTGTGCCTCACTTATGTTTAACCAAGAGAGCTTCATATAGCACCTTAACTCTTATTCAGAGGAATCAAGAGGAGTTAGTCCAGAGCCCTTCACCGGGAATTTGGCTACACTCTTTGGTTACACTAAGTGTGTTGCAATTAGTTTTGTAATTCCGCATTATTTGTCATAGATTAGCTAGTCACCTATTCACCCCCTAGGTGATTTCACTTACTAGTTGATTTGAATTCTTGGTCATATGAACGGTACCAGTATTATTATAAAATATTTTAATATGATTATAATGTAAATCATAGTTAAGGAGAGTATGTTTCATTCAAAGAATTTGTGCACAACAAGCCCCGACCGCAACATACTCTGTCTCGGCAGTTGAAAGGGTTACAGAATTTTGTTTCTTGGAAGATCATGAACTAGACAATTACCTAGAAATTAACAAGTTCCACTAGTGCTCTTCCTTTCCACTCTACAATCGGTATAGTCGACATCTGAATAACTCGTCATGAAAATTTGTCTGGTTCTCAGATACCTCAAGCCCATTCCAATAGTGCTCATAAGATATCTAATATTGCGCTTTACCATAATTAAGTGAGACTCTTTAGGACAAAATTGAAATCTAGCACATAGACACACACTAAATATAATATCTGGCCTACTAACTGTTAAATAAAGTAAGCTACCAATCATACTTCTATAAAGTTTAATGTCAACATTTATACCTTGTTCATCCTTGTCAAGCTTTGATGTAGTGGCTATGGGAATCTTACTTAGCTTTGCATCTTCAAGCCCAAAGTTCTTGATAAGTTCTTTTATGTACTTGGTTTGATTTATGAAAATCTCATCACTCTTTTATTTGATTTGGAGTCCAAGGAAGTAGTTTAGCTCTCCCATCATAGACATTTCAAACTCATTCTTCATGCATGATTCAAAATCTTTACAAAGCTTTTCTGATCAGCACGATTTTGTCACATTTTCATGCCCATATTTATCTATCATTTGTCTATAAATAATGCTGCTTGGGTATTTTTAGTGGTGTTTTGCAGAGCGAGCTATCAAAAGGAAACTGGACCACAAAAGTGTGCCCTGGAGACTGTAAGATGTGCAATAGGAGACTGAAGGCGAGATGGGATGTTTGGCACTAGTGCTGCTCTACCATGCTCAAAACAAATACCAGATAAATCTACAGTCAATTCGGAGAAGTTGGAAGTCACTTGGAACAAAAATACAATTTTGTAAAGTTCAGGGATTTTAGTGCAATTTGGCATTGATAGCTCTTCTGTATAATTAAATAAATGTTGTGGACTTTTATGTAAAATAATCAAAACCCTAACTCTATAAATAGCCAAGGCTAGGGTTTTGAGAGGGGAGTTTTTTTTCTTTTCACCTGTACGTACATTTTCTAGATCTGAAATTTTGAGGCTTTCATTTTTTTCTCTCTGCATAAAATTCTCGTTCAGGTTATTATTTTCGTTCTTACTTTGTTTTAATTGATTCATCAAAAGCTTCTCTCCGTTTTCTCTCTGCATCACAACAACTCCTCAATCATCAAAATAAAAGAGAGAGAGAGGCCCTGGACGCTCCTCCTGTCACAGGCGCCCACTTCCATCAAAAGAGAAAAAAAAACAAAAGACAACAGAGAGAGGCAAGGCCTCTCTCTCTCTCTTTCTTTGCTCACAGGATAGGACACGCAAGGCCTTGGCGCCTTGTGTTTGAAGACCAGCGCCCTTGGCGCCCTCAGTTGGGAGAAGGAAGGCCCCATCCCACCTACCTGCAGGTGCAGGCAGCCAGCTGCAAGGTAAGGTTGTAATTTTTTTATTTATTTATATTTTTTTAGTTAGTTTCATTAGTTTAATTAATTAGAGTTTCAGTTAATTATTTAATTATATGTAGATAATTTTAAACTGATTTAATTAGTTTAGTTTATTGTTAGTTTTATCATGAGTAGCTAATATTCTGCAAACGCTTAGGGAAGATGAACCTAGACTTAATTCTTGTGGACCGAGTCATTCTCCTATTTATGACTGTATGCACACCAATTGACCTACTACTTTTAGGAAATTAATTTCTTGAATAATTGGATTTTTGACAGGCTATGTATTGGGGGTTAATGGTTCATGCTTAGAGCTTTATTGCCTTATGTTATTTGTTTAATTTAGTTAATTTATCTTTGATGGACTATGTAACTGGATAATAGCTTGTGCTTAAATTTAGTGTTCAGAATTAATGTGCCTCTTAGACATAGAGATTTGGTGTGTATTACAAACTGATATGGAGACCAAGATCGACCACTTGATGTTAGTTTAGGGGATTCGACCCTAGGTGCTTGACTTTTCTTTTATTATAATTAGTTCACATAACTCACAAACCAACAAAACCTTTGATCAATTCGCGTAGCGATGTTGAAACCAAAAGAACCACCTGTCCCTGTGGATCGACCCTAAAGTGCTACATCGAACGACAGTGCACTTGCGGTAAATTTAAAACGAGGAGACAGAATCTCCCCATCAAGTTTTTGGCGCCGTTGCCGGGGATTCTGGAGAAAACAGTAAATTTGATTCGCAAAGATTGGTCGTTAAAATTAGTAGATGCTCTATGGGCATATCGAACTGCTTTTAAAACCAATCTTGGAATGTCTCCATATCGGCTTATTTTTGGGAAAGCATGCCATCTACTAGTAGAATTGGAGCACAGAGCCATGTGGGCCATAAAGCAGCTCAACTTTGATCTTGACATAGCAGGCGCACATAGAAAGCTTCAACTCAACTAGTTGGAAGAAATCAGGAATAAAGCGTACGAGAACGCTAGAATCTATAAGGAAAAGACAAAGGTGTTTCATGACAGAGCAATTTTGCTAAAGTCATTTACACCTGGTCAGAAAGTCCTATTATATGATTCTAAGTTCCATTTATTTCCTGGTAAGTTGAGATCCAGATGGACGGGACCATTCATGGTGCGTGTGGTATTTCTGCATGGGGCAGTGGAGATAGAAGATCCGAAAAACGGTGCAGTGTTCAAGGTTAATGGGCAACGTTTAAAGTCGTTCTTCGAAATACCTGTAAGCGATAATGAGGTTATGAATCTTCATGACCTCCAATACGCTGGATGAGCTGTTCACACATTGAATCTGTAATTGTATGTATTATTAAAAATAATAATAATAATAATAATAAATAAATAAAAAAAATAAATTTAAAAAAAAAGAACTAACTTATTGATTCTATGTTTTAGACGCTAACAAAGCAAGTGGGAAAAATTAAGAACATGGCAGACCCAGATATAGACCACGGCCTGTGGGACGACGAGAACGGTTTTCTAGACTACAAGTCGCCGTTTTTGGAATTTGGTTTTGACGAAGGAGAGTCGGTGAATGAATATGTTAACCGAATTATGCAACCAATTGCTACCGACACCGAATTTCGCCTGGGTATTCATAATTGGCAACACAGGCTCTATCCACATGTGCCAATGCATGACAATTTTGTGGGGTTACACAACCTTGCACTGCCATTACACACGGGAAGCAGAGATGAGTTAGAACGAGCCTTGAGATTCCTGCTACCAACCCCGAATGATGAACCCGACCAGGAACCTCCAATTGCTAATCAAGGTAGCTCAGGTGAAGGTATGTACATTTTCACTATAACCTGCTTCATCTTCATCCACTTGTTTTAAGATTTCTAATAACCATAAGGAGTCAGTATAGTGTTTAGAGTCTTTTATTTATCTCTTTCTATAACCAATGTGCCGAGTTTATTACAAGTGATACAGCATAAGCAAGGAGGCATCCACCACACACATGGAGAATTTTTGTTGATTCGACAACTTGATTTCCTAGTGTACTGTGAGTATTTCTAATTCTAGCATACTGTTTATATTTTTATATCTTTTGTATGCTTGGAGTGCATGATCATCATGATTGTGTGCATGTTATGGATGTGTAAATTACATGCTATATTTATTCTATCTCTGTATTCAAGTATATGCATGAGGAAATGGCACAGTTTAGGTGTGGGGGGGAAGATTCACATATTTCTTTTGTTTTAGGAGTCTTTTTGGTTTAGTTTTAGTTTTAGGGTTTTCACTTTACTTCTCTTTTCTTTCTTTATCTAGAGTCTTTAAAAAAAAATGAAAAAAAATTGTGAAAAATTTGAAAATTTTCGGCAAATAATTAGCTAGTATGTGAGTGATTTAGTATCCATGAGTGGATTTTAAGGGTAAGATCAAGATGAAAGAGTTATAAAGTCTTAAAATAAAGATTAGAATCTAAAACAGACATACCATCTAAATTTAGTCTAAGTGATTATGTACCCAATAGCACTTACACTATTAGTTCATAGGCTTGGGATATTGATTGCAACTAAAAAAAAATGAATTATTATATAGTAAAATAGATATTAATAAGTCTTGTCTTGTGGCCTCAGTTGCTTGAGTAATGAAGTCCGTAGGAGTGTTTTTACACTTATTGCCCTAAGACCATCTGGTTTGGGAGCATTGGACCAAAGCTCGCTATATGGGTAGCTGAGAAAGCCTAATAGGACAAGTCAATATAAAATATAATAATTTTGATTATCAATTAGCTAGGTGCCTTGGCCTCAGGAAGCCTGGGTATTTACGCGAAAGATAGTTTAAAAAAAAAGTCTAAAAAAAAGGAAAAAAAAAGAAAAGTTGCAATTAAATATTCCCAAGCTTAAGAACTACATCACGATCACGGGGTACATAAGATCTGAAACTTAGGACATGTGGTGTAAAGTTTTGGATTTGAGACTTTATTTTATAGCCAATATGATTTCTTGAATTGAGGTTTTACTTGAAAAAGAAACTCATGGAAATTGATGATCTTGCTAACTAGTTAACAAAAAAAAATTTTGATTTTTTCTTTTCTTGATTTTCAGTTATCCTTATTTTACTTTTATTTATTTCTTAATCTCTAACTTTCTTGGATTTTGTGGTGTAATCCACTGAAAACCCTCACGAGACAAAACTCGTCCTCTAGGGGTAACCTAGGGGTTTAACGGCTTGTTGCACATGCTAAGTGCAACCATGATTCCTACAAAAGTGAGTTAGGGCAATTTAGTTTTTTTATTATTTTTTTTTCTTTTTATTAGTTTTGCTCGAGGACTAGCAAAAGATAGGTGTGGGGGTATTTGATCAGCACGATTTTGTCACATTTTCATGCCCATATTTATCTATCATTTGTCTATAAATAATGTTGCTTGGATATTTTTAGTGGTGTTTTGCAGAATGAGCTATCAAAAGGAAACTGGACCACAAAAGCGTGCCCTGAAGACTGTAAGATGTGCAACAGGAGACTGAAGGCGAGATGGGATGTTTGGCACTAGTGCTGCTCTACCATGCTCAAAACAAATACCAGATAAATCTACAGTCAATTCGGAAAGTTGGAAGTGACTTGGAACAAAATGCAATTTTGTAAAGTTCAGAGATTTTAGTGCAATTTGGCATTGATAGCTCTTCTGTATAATTAAATAAATGTTGTGGACTTTTATGTAAAATAATCAAAACCCTAACTCTATAAATAGCCAAGGCTAGGGTTTTGAGAGGGGAGTTTTTTTTCCTTCTCACCTGTACATACATTTTCTAGATCTGAAATTTTGAGGCTTTCGTTTTTTTCTCTCTGCATAAAATTCTCGTTTAGGTTATTATTTTCGTTCTTACTTTGTTTTAATTGATTCATCAAAAGCTTCTCTCCGTTTTCTCTCTGCATCACAACAACTCCTCCATCATCAAAAGAAAAAAAAAGAAAGAGAGAGAGAGAGAGAGAGAGAGAGAGAGAGAGGCCTGGACGCTCCTCCTGTGACAGACGCCCACTTCCATCAAAAGAGAGAAAAAAAACAAAAGAAAAGACAACAGAGAGAGGTAAGGCCTCTCTCTCTTTGCTCACAGGACAGGACACGCAAGGCCTTGGCGCCTTGTGTTTGAAGACCAGCGCCCTTGGCGCCCTCAGTTGGGAGAAGGAAGGCCCCATCCCACCTACCTGCAGGTGCAGGCAGCCGGCTGCAAGGTAAGGTTGTAATTTTTTTATTTATTTATATTTTTTTAGTTAGTTTCATTAGTATAATTAATTAGAGTTTCAGTTAATTATTTAATTAAATTTAGATAATTTTAAACTGATTTAATTAGTTTAGTTTATTGTTAGTTTTATCATGAGTAGCTAATTTTCTGCAAGCGCTTAGGGAAGATGAACCTAGACTTAATTCTTGTAGACTGAGTCATTCTCCTATTTATGACTGTATGCACACCAATTGACCTACTACTTTTAAGAAATTAATTTCTTGAATAATTGGATTTTTGACAGGTTATGTATCGGGGGTTAATATGCTTAGAGCTTTATTGCCTTATGTTATTTGTTTAATTTAGTTAATTTATCTTTGATGGAATATGTAACTGCATAATAGCTTGTGCTTAAATCTAGTGTTCAGAATTAATGTGCCTCTTAGACATAGAGATTTGGTGTGTATTACAAACTGGTATGGAGACCAAGATCGACCACTTGATGTTAGTTTAAGGATTCGACCCTATGTGCTTAACTTTTCTTTTATTATAATTAGTTCACATAACTCACAAACCTACAAAACCTTTGATCAATTCGCGTAGCGGTGTTGAAACCAAAAGAACCACCTGTCCCTGTGGACCGACCCTCAAGTGCTACATCGAACGATAGTGCACTTGCGGTAAATTTAAAACGAGGAGACAGAATCTCCCCATCATTTTCATTAGTGGATCCAAAATAATATCAACATAAATTTGAACAATTAGAATGGCACTATTTACATGCATTGTAAACAAAGTGGTGTCAACTTTACCTTTTACAAAATCATTTAAAATTAGAAAAGTTGAAAGTCTTTCATACTAAACTCTTGGAGCTTGTTTTAAACCATATAAAGCTTTGTCAAGTTTAAAAATAAAATTCAGATGTGTAGGATCAATAAACCCGGGGGTTGTTTAACATACACCTCCTCTTCGATAAAACTATTTAAAAATGCACTTTTGACATCCCTTTTAAAAGCTTGAAATCTTTAAATGAAGAAAAAACAAGTGTCATCTGTATGGCTTCAAGTCATACTACGGGTGCAAAAGTTCCCTCAAAATCGATACCTTCGATTTGGGTGTAACCTTTGGCCACTAATTTGGCTTTATTCCTAATAATATTACCCGACTCATCCAACTTGTTCCTAAAAATCCATCTAGTATCAATAGTTGGTCTATCATGGGATTTAGGAACAAGATGCCAAACTTGGTTGCGCTCAAATTGATTGAGTTCTTATTGCATTGCAAGCAACCAATATGAGTCGCCCTCGACTTCGAGGATGTTCTTTGATTTTATATGAGAAATAAAAGCAAAATGGCCACATAAATTATGGAGTTTGGATCGAGTAGTTACCCCTTGGATACATCAGCTATGATGTGGTCCTTAGATGATTTGAAGCATATCTTCAATCCTTTGGAAGTTGTAGTGTTGGCTCCACTCAACCTGTTTAACGTCACCTTGTTCATCAAGTTTAGGCTTTTCTTCTTATATAGGTGAGTCCTTCAAGGTTATTTTCTCTATGTTTTCACCTAAAGAATCAATCTCTATAATATTCTACACAAAAGCATTAGATTTCTCAAACTTGACATGCATAAATTCTTCAATTGTCAAAGCAGACTTATTGAAAATTCTATAGGCCTTACTAGTATTTGAATACCTAATAAATATAGCTTCAAAGGCTTTGACATCAAATTTTTCTAAATTATCTTTTGTGTTTAAAAAAAAGCATTTACAACCAAAAACTCTAAAATATGAAACATTAAGTTTTCTCAAATAGTAAATTTCAAAAAAAATTGGAAGTATTTTTATAAAAATAAATTCTATTTGAGATGTAACATGAAGTGCTTAGGCCTCGGCCTATAAATATTGAGAGAGTCTGTATTCATTTATCATTGTCCTAACAATTTCTTGAAGAGTACGATTCTTCCTTTCAATGACTCCATTTTGTTATGGAGTTCTAGGACAAGATAGTTCATGCCTAATTCTATTTTTTTCATAATAAGTGATAAAAGAATGGTTAAAGAATTCACCACCTCTATCACTCCTTATGCGCAAAATTGAAATTTTTTTCTTTTTCAACTCTTTTTCTAAACAGATGAAAATGTGAAAAAGATTGATCTTTGCGTTCTAAAAAGAAAACCCATGTAAAACGAGAAAAATCATCAACCAAAACAAAAACAAAACGATTTTTATTTAGACTTTTGGTTTTGTTGGACCAAACAAATCCATGTGATTAACTCTAATGGCCTTGATGTCAGATATCCTTGATTGCTTTGAAAGAGGACTTGATTTGTTTTTTCAAGTCGGCATGCATCACAAATGTGGTCCTTTTCAAATTTCAAATAAGGAATATCTTTCATCACTTTCTTAGTGTTAATTTTAGATAGATGGTCAAATAAATATGACCTAGTCTCCTATGCCATAACCAAGAATTCTCATTAAAAGCATTTAAACATGTAGCATTGTAATGTAAATTAGACATATCAATCATGTAAACATTATTTTCATGAAAACCGAAAAGAAAACATGTATTAGTTTTTCTATCTAAAGCATTGAAGATAAATCATCAAAAATAATATTAAAACCTCTATCACAAAGTTGACTAATCCTCAAGATATTATGCTTGAGACCATCAACTAAACAACATTTTCAATTAAAAGAGATAAGCCAATTTTGATGTTACCTATACCAATAATTTTGCCCTTTGAGTCATCTCCGAAAGTGACAGTGCCACCTTCAAGGTACCTTGAAAGGGTTGCAAAATTATTGATATTCTAAGTCATGTGCCTTGAGCAACCGCTATCAATGTACTACCATTCTCTATGTCTTGGAGCCTTGGTGTGTACCTATATTAAGTAAAGATGTATTGATTTTGATACCCATATTTTCTTGAGTCCTATAGAGTTAGTTCTTCGAACCCAAACATGATTATTAGAAGCATTTACCCAAACATGATCATTAGAAGCATTTATACGATCATAACAAAATTTAGCTAAGTGACCCTTTCGGCCACAATAAGTGCAAGAATAAACTCTACCATATATAAAAGCATGATGTGTGTGTGAAATATGGGCATGCTTGGTATGTGTAGCATGTTTAGCATGATGCGTATGAATATGTTATGATTTAAGAATATGAGTATGTGTAATATGATGGGCATGTGTATTAGACATATTTCTTTGGAGTGTGTTTCTTAAGAAACATTGCCTCCAATCTACCTTTATCAAACTTATATTTTTTAACACATATCCTAAAGAGCTAATTTTATCTTTTAAATAGAAATCTCATTTTTATCAATTAATGAAAATTTTTCTTTACATGAGATTTTATATGCATCAAAATATTTTTGTGTAGATATGAGTGTGGAAGATAAAGCATTTTTTCTTTAGAAAGCGTGATAATTTTATTTTAAAGAGTTTCATTTTTCTTTTTTCCTTTCTTAGGTATTTTTTATTTAGAAAATCATAATTATTTGAAATTTCTTCAAATGCCTCACCCAATTCATCCATAGTTAATTCACATTCATAAGGGGTGATTCGAATGTTACCTTGGTATGTTGTCATTTACCATGAAACAAATATTTGTCGTGTCCACCTCTTCATCGAATTCACTCTCCGAGTCTCAAGTAGCTTTAATAGCCTTCTTTTTGTGGGGCTTCTTGGAGATAGATGGTTTGCTTTTGGTCTTCGGGCAATCCGCAACCATGTGACCCGGCTTCCGGCAATTGAAGTAAATAATCTTTTTGTCCATCTTTTCTTGCCATCGTCTTCTATTGTTGAACTTATCCTTATTGTACATCCTCCTTACATTTTTCACTAGGAGGGAGAGGTCTTCGTCATCTTCTTCATCATCATCTTCATCAGAGACGGTGGAGTGGACTTAAAGGCAAGCATCTTCTTCTTTTGTGATGCCATCTATTCTCTTGCCTTCCCTCCATCTCATGAGTCTTAAGGTTGCCGATAAGACCAATGAGTTCCATCTCTTCTTTATCATTTAACTCCTTCAATGTTGTAGCCTTGACCTCCCATGAAGGTGGCAGTGCACGAATGACCTTCCTCACCTTTTGGTCATGATCGATGGCATCACCTAAAGATGCAAGATCATTTGTAATTTAAGTAAATCTAGTTACCATGTCATTAATGGAGTCATTATCATGCATGGTGAAATTTTCATATTCGGAAAGCAAGAGATCAGTTTTTGCTCTCTTGACTTGTGATGTTCCCTCGTGCATGACTGTAACGCCCCGATTCCACGGATACGGGGACGTCACTGCGACGTATATATGTAGGTCAGAAGAAGCCCCCACGTATATACGCTAAGCATAAAAGTACAATAAGGAATCAGAGTACAACACAAAGCGTGGTGTATTCATATGCCAACTTACAAGATACAAGTACAAAGTTATACAAACTATGATAAAGTAATACACTTTACAAGTGTTATTTATCATATCCAAGTCCAAAAAGACAATATACAAACATGTACACAAGATGCTCACGTAATGGATGAAGATTCGTGAGCCAAAAGGAAGAGTCTGGCACGAGGGAACTAAAGTTGGTCAGCCTGCTCACTGAAATAAGCCTGGTCCTCTGTGGATGGCTCCACTTCATTCCGAGCCTCAGAATCTGAATATGCAAATCCAAGGAATCAAGACATATAATAGTAAACAACTGTAGCCAAGTGGCTAAGGGATAGGAATAAAGAAG
Organism: Agave tequilana; assembly: GCA_038442645.1. Taxonomy (NCBI): domain Eukaryota; kingdom Viridiplantae; phylum Streptophyta; class Magnoliopsida; order Asparagales; family Asparagaceae; genus Agave; species Agave tequilana. The sequence goes on from JAVJIF010022497.1 coordinate 64,732, forward strand.
ATGGAACAGTAATAAATAGCATCGACTAACAAGTGATGAAAACATAATAAGGTAAAGCCATAATGCAATGAATGTACAAATTAAGTCTATAATTATTATTACTTGTCTTACTGGGATATCTAGCTATGTGACCCAGCGTCCCAGAGCACATAGATCCATATCCTAGTAAAGCAAGGTTGTTATTGGAAACAGCGGTTGTATCGACGAACTATGTTTACAGTGGGTCCCGTGCATGCCCGGGACCACGGTCCAGGGTGTTCCGTTGCTTGATGACGGAACCAGCCGCAAGGCCTAACAGGAGGGTCTTATGTATGCCCTTAGTCATGACAGTATTCAGGAATAGGGAGCAAGCTCTCCCCTCGTTCCCCTGGAGGCCCTCAGGTCAGACCGGAATATAATTGTACAATATACCTAAAACCACTGTAAACACGAACACATACCGATATCCGCATATTTCCCCCGACCCATGTGTAAGTTGGTCCATTTTATAAAATAGTCGAATGTATCATGCTTGGTGTTTAAGTGATAGCATGAAGAGATGGAGATATTTCATATTTAACAAGTCCTAAAATGAGAATATATAATAACGAGTCAAGAAGTAACAAGTCATGAGGTCCATCAAGTAACATGTCATGTAGTACAAATCATAGAACATGAACAAGACTAGTATATCATATGTGAAGCAAGGGTAAAATCCAATTCATAAAAGAAACAACAATTTTTGCCCAAAAACAGGTTAACGGTCGACTGCCGGTCGACTGCCGGTCGACCGGACAAAATGCGTGAGCTCCAGGTTTGGTCGGTCGACTTCCGGTCGACTGGAGATATAACTACCGGTCGCCTGTCGGTCGACTGCCGGTCGACCGATTCAGGGCCGTGAGCTCCAGGTTTTCTACCGGTCGACTGGTTGGTGAACCGGTCGACCGCCTACTCAAAACTGTGCACGTTTGTGCACATCGGTCGACTGCCCCCCTTGGGCCGGTCGACCGAAGTTCTGAAATCTGCTGCTGTTTGGTCAAAAATCAGATTTTTGTGGAGGTTATTTTTGATAGCTAAAAATATGATTTTGATGACTTAAGGTGACATGATTTGTCAACACAAGTATACAAGGAACTTTACGAGTCTTGGTGAGTAAATATACTCACCTCGAACGGTCGATTGGAACCTTTACGAGTTCCGAAGAGTTCGAGGTTGACGAAGAGCGCCGAAGTGATCCTCGACGATCTTGCGGACGATCCCAATCCAACGAAGTGGGAGTTGCTTGAGATGGAGATGAAGACTTGGGTGTTGTTTGGGAGTTAGGGTTTGAGTTGGAGATGGAGAAGGATTTTGTGAAGGTGAGAATTTTGTTGAAGTGAAGAAAAGAGAAAGGATTTGTAAAGGAAAGGATTTATATAGGTTTTGATTTTTGTAAAGGGAATGCAAATAAAGAAATTGAGAGGGGTTTTGTGCAAAATAGGGGAGATGAGGTGTCTCCCTTGGCCAATGGTGGCCGGCCATGAGAAAGAGAGAGAGAGATGTTTTAAATGAGGGGGGTTGGTGAGAATGTGTGGAGATGGAATTTTGGAAGAAAATGGAAATTTGGAAAATGGAATTTTTGTGGTTGTGAAGGAAGGAAAATAGGGAAAAGGAAAAAGGAAAAGAATTGATAAATGAAGATATTTCTTGGTCTTGGAAAATGAAAATATCGGAAACACGGATTCCTAGGTTCAAGTCAAGAATGCGGGAAAACATTTCGGAAAATACCGAAATCGTCCGAAATTTAAGTATCTCGGAACGACTCGTAATTTTCACCAAAAATCAATAATAATATAAGAAGGCCTATAGTGAAATCCGTTTGAAGAAATACTTTATAGTTTTAAAGCTAAAAATTCCGGAATCAGTTACCTACCGACTCCGAAAGAATTTTCATAAATTCATAAAATTCTCAGAAAAAGTATATAGATAAGAAATACGATTCTAAGAAATAAAGTCTAAAGGACTTTCTAGAAATTCCTAACTGTTTGTGAAATAAAAATACTGGAAGAAGTCTTCTACCGACTCCGGCAGAATTTGCATAAATTCGTAAAATCTTCAGAAAAAGTATTTAAATAAGGAATATTATTCTAAGCAGAAATGTCTAAAGAATCTTCTAGAATTTCTAAACTGTTTGTAAGATAAAAATTCGGGAATCGATCAGCGGCACTGGTCGACACCGATTTGAAGAAATTCATTTAAATTCTAGAAAATTCCAGAAATTCTCATAAAATCTAATATTTTAGAAAATGATATTTGAAATTAAAATCGGTCAAATACGGGAAGTAAATCGAAAAATACGATCGAAAAGCTGAATACGCAACTAAGTACGTATTCCGGAAACGGGGTATTACAATCCACCCACCTTACAAAAATTTCGTCCTCGAAATTTCGTAAAGTGAAAGGTAACAGGAAAGGTAACAGATATGGAGAAGGATAAGATGGAAAATAACAGTTGAGAAGAATAGAAGGAAAGAGTCTTACCAATCAAGATGTGAAGAGTTGAGGATAACGCTCTCGGATAACGTCCTCTCGTTCCCAAGTGGCCTCTCCTGGTGCATGCCTGTTCCAAGACACCAATACTAATGGAATGGCTTTGTTCTTCAGTGTCTTCACACTTCTATCCAATATGGCCATCGGCTGCTCCTGATATGATAAATCCGGCTGTAGCTCTAGTTCGGAGTGATCCAGAATATGGCTATCATCCTTTACATACCTCCTCAACTGAGATACGTGGAAAACATTGTGCACTCCGTCCAAAGAAGGCGGCAATGCCAATCTGTAAGACACATCTCCCACTCGCTCCAAAATCTCGAATGGGCCGATATATCTTGGACTCAGCTTTCCACGAACACCAAACCGGATGATTCCCTTGGTAGGTGATATCCTCAAGAATACATGATCTCCTGCCTGGAACTCCAATGGCTTCCTCCGTGTGTCTGCCCAACTCTTCTGTCTGCTCTGAGCTGCCCTGAGATGATCTCTGATAATCCTGACTTTCTCTGTTGTCTGCATTAGGATCTCAGGCCCAAAAGACTCCTCTCACCGACTTCATCCCAACAAATCGGTGACCTACATTTCCTCCCATACAATGCCTCAAAGGGTGCCATCTTAATACTGGCTTGATAGCTGTTGTTGTAAGAAAACTCAGCCAAGTGAAGATGATCTTCCCATGATCCCTTGAACTCAATCATGCAGGCTCTAAGCATATCTTCAAGGATCTGGATAGTCCTCTCTGATTGTCCGTCTGTCTGAGGATGATAAGAAGTACTGAACTTCAGACGAGTTCCCAGACTCTCTTGGAGACTCTCCCAGAAATGAGATCTGAATCTGGTATCTCTATCTGAAACAATACTCACTGGAACTCCATGCAGACGAACTATCTCCTTCAAATACTTGTCTGCTAGAACCTCCGTTGACTGACCCACCCTGAATGGTATGAAGTGAGCTGACTTGGTGAGGCGATCAATGATTACCCACACAGCATTATTACCCTTTGGACTACGAGGTAATGCTGTGACAAAGTCCATAGTGATGTGCTCCCACTTCCATTCAGGTATTGGCAAGGGACGTAGAAGTCCGGCTGATCTCTGGTGCTCTATCTTTATCTGCTGGCACACCAGGCACTTAGCTACAAACTGAGCTATCTCTCTCTTCATGGCATTCCACCAAAAGTGTTTCTTCAAGTCCTGATACATCTTGTTTCCCCCCGGGTGTATGGAATAAGCTGAACTGTGTGCTTCCTCCAAAATCTTCTGTCTGACTTCTCCTTGGGGAACACAAAGCCTGCTTCCAAAATACAAAGCACCATCTGGATGGATACAGATATCAGTCCTCAATCCAGCCTCTACCTGAGCTCGGAATATTTGTAATCTGGAATCTTCCTTCTGAGCTTCCTTGATCTCATCTATCAATGATGACTGAATCTGCAAAGTCATGAGCTGTCCTGCCTTGTCACCTCCTCGAACTACCATCAAGTCCAATCTGATGAAGTCCTGAATCAACTCCTTCTGCTGAGTGATTTGGACTAGCACCCTGTTCTCTGGCATCCTGCTCAGTGCATCTGGAACTGTATTGACCTTGCCTGGATGATATTGCAAGTCAATATCATAGTCTGCCATAAGCTCCAACCACCGCCTCTGCCTCATGTTCAACTCTTTCTGTGAAAAGATATACTTGAGGCTCTTGTGATCTGTGTATATCAGCACTTTATCTCCCAAAAGGTAGTGCCTCCAGATCTTCAAGGCAAAAATCACAGCTGCCAACTCCAAGTCATGAGTTGGGTAATTCCTCTCATGAGGCTTCAGTTGCCTAGATGCATATGCTATAACATGATCATGTTGCATAAGTACACATCCCAGACCTTTTCCTGATGCATCACTGAATATGACCATCCCTCCTCTCCCTGAGGGAGTCCTCAAGATTGGAGCTGAAATGAGCCTATGCTTCAATTGCTCAAATGCTGCATCACATTCCTCAGTCCATATGTACCTTTCTCCTTTTCTGGTGAGCCTGGTTAACGGGGCTGCAATCCTAGAGAAATCCTGGACAAAGCGTCTGTAATATCCGGCTAGTCCAAGAAAACTCTTAATCTCAGTCACCGTCTTCGGAATTGGCCAATCCTTCACTGCCTGGACTTTGCTAGGATCAACTGAAATTCCTTCTGCTGAAACAATGTGCCCAAGAAAGGTTATACTGTCCAACCAGAAATCACACTTGCTCCTCTTGGCATGAAGCTGCTCCTGCTGTAGAGTCTGCAACACAACCCTCAAGTGTTCTGCATGCTCCTTGTTGTTCTTTGAATAGATCAAGATGTCGTCTATGAAAACAACAACAAATTGATCCAAGTAGGGCGAGAACACTCGGTTCATCAAGTCCATGAAAACTGCAGGGGCATTGGTGACTCCGAAAGGCATTACTAGAAACTCATAGTGGCCATAACGGTCCTGAATGCAGTCTTCGGAATATCCTCCTTCTTCACCCTCAGCTGATGGTAACCCGACTGCAAATCCAATTTGGAGAACACACGGGCCCCATGAAGCTGATCAAACAGATCATCAATCCTGGGTAAGGGATACTTGTTCTTGATGGTGACTTTGTTCAATTCCCTATAATCAATACAAAGTCTCTTACCACCATCCTTCTTGTTGGCCAATAGAACTGGAGCTCCCCATGGTGAAGTACTCGGCCGAATCAATCCCTTATCTGAATACTCCTGCAGCTGCTTCTTCAGAATTTCTAACTCCGTCGGTGCCATCCTGTACGGAGCCTTGGATATAGGAGCTGCTCCTGGAACTGTGTCAATGGAGAACTCAATCATCCTCTCCGGTGGCAGTCCTGAAATCTCAGCAAACACCTCTGGGAATTCATCCCACACCGGCACCTTCTGCTTCTGAACCTCCGAAGTAGTCATCTGAGTCTTTCCCTTAGTGGACTTCACTTCTCCACTAAACTGGAATTCAGGTTGAAGGGGAATTCTGAAATTAATCTTCCTCTCCCTACAGTCAATCACTGCATAGTACTGACTGAGCCAAGTCATGCCTAAGATTACGTCGTACCCTTTGGTGTCTAGTACGAGCATATCTATGGCCAAAATCTTGTCACATAATTCTACTGGACAATCAGTACAAACTCTAGAAGATATGACTACCCCATTCCCTGTACTTATCTCCCATTTGTGGTCTAATGATCTAACAGGTATAGAATGTAAAGCCATAAATTTATCTGAGATATAACAGTGGGATGCTCCTGAATCGAAGAGAGCGAGAACAGGTATTGAATGAACTCTGATGTTACCTGTAATCACCTCCTCAGAAGCCTCAGCCTCCTCTGCTGTCAGAGTATAAGCCTGACCCCTGCCACGCCCTGCTGCAGTCCTGCCTCCTCTCTGGACTGGGCGAACAACATGCTGTGGAGGAAGGGGGAGAGCTCTCCTCATCACTGGTCCTTGGTTCCTCTGCCCAAGTGGCCCTGGTAGTACCCTCTGTCCATTCGGTCCTGGAAGTGCTGGCATAGTCTGATTGGCAATCCCCATCCTCCTGTGTGGACAAGCCTCGACAAAATGATCTCGGGAACCACACACCAAGCACAACCCATTTGCTCTACGGCAGTTCTGCTGAGTGTGACCTGGTTTCTGACAATAATTGCAGATAGGACCTGATTGAGCCATCTGATAAGGAGCTGGTCTGAAAGGTTGCCTCATCTGGACCTTTGCTGCTCTGTATGGGCCTCCTCTTCCCATTGGTACAAATGGCCTCTTCATGGCCTGGTTCTTCATCTGGTTCTCTTGCTTCTTCTCAAGCCCACGCTCCACTTCCCGAGCTATGGTGAGAACCTCTGCATAGGTCTTCAGCTGCTGGGGCATTAGGAACATCTGAATGTCCATCTGCAGGCCTTGCTGAAACCTGCTTGCCCGCTTCTCTTCATCTGTCACCATGTACGGGGCAAAACGACTCAGTCTAAGAAACTCCGCGGCATACTCATCCACGGACTTGTTCCACTGCTGGAGTCTGATGAATTGCTCCTCCATATCTTTCTGCGCCGTAGCAGGGAAGAATCGGTCGTAGAAACTCTTGGAGAACGTGTCCCAAGTGACAGGCTTCTCCAAGCGGGCCTCCTCGGCTAACCACCAAGTTCGAGCTATGTCTTTCAGCTGAATCTTAGCAACCTCTACTTGGTTCTCTTTCGGGACACGGGCTGCATTCAGCAAATCAGTGGTGTCCGTCAGCCATTGCTCAGCATCCAATGGCTTCTCTCCTCCTGTGAAAATTGCTGGTTGCAGCCGTCGGAAATCTGAAATGTTTCCCGGTCTCTGCTCCTTCGGGGCTGCTAACTCCTGCCTGAGGAGTTCAGTCTGCTGCTGCTGGTTCTCCATCATGGCCTGAATAACTCTCAAGACATCGGCATTCTCTCCTCCTACAGGTCCATTCGGTACTTGCCCGATATTGTTACGACCCGATCGTCTCTCCATACCGAATTGGAATAGGATAACTGGAATTGGAAACAAAGGGATGGAAGGAGTTTAGAACACAAGAAAATGAATCAAGGACGGAATCAAAAAGGACTTGATAACTCTGTACATTGTAGTTGGCATTCGCAAATTACTAGAATTTACCACTTGATTGTACTTTTAGGTGTGAGAGCCTAGGCTCTGATACCAACCTGTAACGCCCCGATTCCACGGATACGGGGACGTCACTGCGACGTATATATGTAGGTCAGAAGAAGCCCCCACGTATATACGCTAAGCATAAAAGTACAATAAGGAATCAGAGTACAACACAAAGCGTGGTATATTCATATGCCAACTTACAAGATACAAGTACAAAGTTATACAAACTATGATAAAGTAATACACTTTACAAGTGTTATTTATCATATCCAAGTCCAAAAAGACAATATACAAACATGTACACAAGATGCTCACGTAATGGATGAAGATTCGTGAGCCAAAAGGAAGAGTCTGGCACGAGGGAACTAAAGTTGGTCAGCCTGCTCACTGAAATAAGCCTGGTCCTCTGTGGATGGCTCCACTTCGTTCCGAGCCTCAGAATCTGAATATGCAAATCCAAGGAATCAAGACATATAATAGTAAACAACTGTAGCCAAGTGGCTAAGGGATAGGAATAAAGAAGATGGAACAGTAATAAATAGCATCGACTAACAAGTGATGAAAACATAATAAGGTAAAGCCATAATGCAATGAATGTACAAATTAAGTCTATAATTATTATTACTTGTCTTACTGGGATATCTAGCTATGTGACCCAGCGTCCCAGAGCACATAGATCCATATCCTAGTAAAGCAAGGTTGTTATTGGAAACAGCGGTTGTATCGACGAACTATGTTTACAGTGGGTCCCGTGCATGCCCGGGACCACGGTCCAGGGTGTTCCGTTGCTTGATGACGGAACCAGCCGCAAGGCCTAACAGGAGGGTCTTATGTATGCCCTTAGTCATGACAGTATTCAGGAATAGGGAGCAAGCTCTCCCCTCGTTCCCCTGGAGGCCCTCAGGTCAGACCGGAATATAATTGTACAATATACCTAAAACCACTGTAAACACGAACACATACCGATATCCGCATATTTCCCCCGACCCATGTGTAAGTTGGTCCATTTTATAAATAGTCGAATGTATCATGCTTGGTGTTTAAGTGATAGCATGAAGAGATGGAGATATTTCATATTTAACAAGTCCTAAAATGAGAATATATAATAACGAGTCAAGAAGTAACAAGTCATGAGGTCCATCAAGTAACATGTCATGTAGTACAAATCATAGAACATGAACAAGACTAGTATATCATATGTGAAGCAAGGGTAAAATCCAATTCATAAAAGAAACAACAATTTTTGCCCAAAAACAGGTTAACGGTCGACTGCCGGTCGACTGCCGGTCGACCGGACAAAATGCGTGAGCTCCAGGTTTGGTCGGTCGACTTCCGGTCGACTGGAGATATAACTACCGGTCGCCTGTCGGTCGACTGCCGGTCGACCGATTCAGGGCCGTGAGCTCCAGGTTTTCTACCGGTCGACTGGTTGGTGAACCGGTCGACCGCCTACTCAAAACTGTGCACGTTTGTGCACATCGGTCGACTGCCCCCCTTGGGCCGGTCGACCGAAGTTCTGAAATCTGCTGCTGTTTGGTCAAAAATCAGATTTTTGTGGAGGTTATTTTTGATAGCTAAAAATATGATTTTGATGACTTAAGGGGACATGATTTGTCAACACAAGTATACAAGGAACTTTACGAGTCTTGGTGAGTAAATATACTCACCTCGAACGGTCGATTGGAACCTTTACGAGTTCCGAAGAGTTCGAGGTTGACGAAGAGCGCCGAAGTGATCCTCGACGATCTTGCGGACGATCCCAATCCAACGAAGTGGTAGTTGCTTGAGATGGAGATGAAGACTTGGGTGTTGTTTGGGAGTTAGGGTTTGAGTTGGAGATGGAGAAGGATTTTGTGAAGGTGAGAATTTTGTTGAAGTGAAGAAAAGAGAAAGGATTTGTAAAGGAAAGGATTTATATAGGTTTTGATTTTTGTAAAGGGAATGCAAATAAAGAAATTGAGAGGGGTTTTGTGCAAAATAGGGGAGATGAGGTGTCTCCCTTGGCCAATGGTGGCCGGCCATGAGAAAGAGAGAGAGAGATGTTTTAAATGAGGGGGGTTGGTGAGAATGTGTGGAGATGGAATTTTGGAAGAAAATGGAAATTTGGAAAATGGAATTTTTGTGGTTGTGAAGGAAGGAAAATAGGGAAAAGGAAAAAGGAAAAGAATTGATAAATGAAGATATTTCTTGGTCTTGGAAAATGAAAATATCGGAAACACGGATTCCTAGGTTCAAGTCAAGAATGCGGGAAAACATTTCGGAAATACCGAAATCGTCCGAAATTTAAGTATCTCGGAACGACTCATAATTTTCACCAAAAATCAATAATAATATAAGAAGGCCTATAGTGAAATCCGTTTGAAGAAATACTTTATAGTTTTAAAGCTAAAAATCCCGGAATCAGTTACCTACCGACTCCGAAAGAATTTTCATAAATTCATAAATTCTCAGAAAAAGTATATAGATAAGAAATACGATTCTAAGAAATAAAGTCTAAAGGACTTTCTAGAAATTCCTAACTGTTTGTGAAATAAAAATACTGGAAGAAGTCTTCTACCGACTCCGGCAGAATTTGCATAAATTCGTAAAATCTTCAGAAAAAGTATTTAAGTAAGGAATATTATTCTAAGCAGAAATGTCTAAAGAATCTTCTAGAATTTCTAAACTGTTTGTAAGATAAAAATTCGGAATCGATCAGCGGCACTGGTCGACACCGGTTTGAAGAATTCATTTAAATTCTAGAAAATTCCAGAAATTCTCATAAAATCTAATATTTTAGAAAATGATATTTGAAATTAAAATCGGTCAAATACGGGAAGTAAATCGAAAAATACGATCGAAAAGCTGAATACGCAACTAAGTACGTATTCCGGAAACGGGGTATTACAATGACCACTAGATGTGTCCAAATCTCGTAGGCGGATTTGCAGTGGATGACCCTAACTATGTCGGGATCGTTCAAGGCTTGAAGCAAAGCATAGTGTGCCTTTGCATTTGTATCAAATTCTTTGGTGGCAATGTCGGACCAAGTGTCCTCATCACTAATAGATACACTAAAAGATTTAGTCACCGCCTTTGCAACCGGCTTCCTAGTGACTGTAAGAAAACGATCATCTTAACCTTCCATATAGGAAAGTTAAGGCCATCAAACTTAGGAGGGGTCTTAATACTTTCAGCCATTTTTACTATTATGGATGAAAATAAATTGTGAATGAAGTGATTAGCAAATAGGATCTCTCTAAGGTGGTTAAGCCAAAATCTAGAGACCAAGGGTCTGATACTAATTGAAATACTTTTAGCGGGGTGAATAGGTGTTATGCTAATCAAATCCAAGTTAAAAACTACTTATGATGAATGATGCCTAGAGATCAAGGCTCTGATACTAATTGAAATACATTTAGCGGGTGAATAAATATTATGCTAATCAAATGCAAGTTGAAAACTACTTACGATGAATGATGCAAACCGGTCACTCAAAATAAGAATTGAAGCCGAATTTTCCATGAAGGACTCTAGAACATCTCGTGCTCAATTGCCTCCTTGTTAAGATGAGTGAAGACCGATGATGAAAGTGATGGAATGAAAGCAATAATAGTATGCAAGATAAACAACCACACAAGTATGAATAATGATAAGCAATAGAGAGCAAGACATAAGCAATCACAAACACAAAGAATTTGTCCTGAGGTTCGAGTCACCATTCTCCGGCCCCGCCTTCACCACTATGAAGGATTTCACTATCCACTAAGGGATTTTTCACGAAGGAACCTTACAATAAGGAATTATAATTGGTCTACACAAAATCAGAGTAAACAACTCCACCACTCAACCCTCCACACAAGAGGTAGCACAAAGCCAATTGAGGTTACAAAGCTCTTGGTGATCAAACAAAATTACAAACACTCTCTCTTACCTACAGAGTAGAATATAGATTGAGGCTCAAGGATGTATGTGAGAGTAAAAATTCAAGTAGTAAGAATTTAAGAGCTGAAAACCAAATGAAATAGATTTGCACTTGAAAATTAGAAACTAGAAAAACTTTTCTCTTTTGAATGAAACTTGATTTTCAAAGTATATGGCTAAAAACTTGTTATTCAACTCAAACCCAATGACCCATTTATATAGAACCTCATAAAACCTATAGAAGAGGTTTACCAGGTCTCTAGGGATGAGTTTTGACCCATAAAATCAGGATATACCCGTTAGAAAAAAGAAAAGACAAAACAAATTTAAAAACTAGCCGTTATTGCAGACCTGGCAGCCTGTCGGTCGACAGGCCGGTCGACAAATAGTTGAAATAAAATAGTCGTTGGCTTCGGTCGACCAGTAGGTGGACCGAATCTAACTGAGGCAAAGGGGGTGTCAGTCGGTCGACCGAATGGTCGACTGCTGGGGTTAGCGGTCGACCGGCAAGTCGATCGTTAACGTGAACAAACGTGCACAGCCTATTGTCAAAGGTTCGGTCGGACGAGTGGTCGACCGACCTGGCCTGTTATAGGAACGGTCGACCTCCCAGTCGACTGACCTGGGTCAAAAAACTGTTCCTGGTTTATTTTTTAAGCTGAAAAATTTCTAAATAATTTTGTATGTATTTTAAAGGGAGAAAATCATGCATAGGCAAGGAGATACAAGTTCTAAACTGAGATATAAATTTTGAAAAAACAATGTGGAACATGTATCAAGACCAAACATGTCAAAACACCAATACAAATAAACTATATTTTCGAACACGTGTATTTTTGTGTGTGTAACTCTTTGAGTATCAATTCTATATTCTACACTTTAACACACTAATTTTTTACAAGGTTCTAAGTGAGTGCAAGGCCCTCAAGCGGGCTTCTCTACTAGCGATGTTTGAGCTTCAATCCCATGCTTGAGTCCCTTTGAGTCATAAACATCTTCCTTTTTAGGAAGAAACACATAAGATTTACTAGAACCTTGAAACACGCTAAATACTTGAACTTGATTAGTACTAAATAACTTCATACATTTTGTTATTATCGGTGATTGTAACCTTTGGGCCAACAGTTTCTTCTGTTTCATTAAAAGATTTTCATGAAAACATCCAAAAAGAACAAAACATAATGAAACAATAGTTTTTAAATGAAAAAAAACACAAATGCACATGATGTACGTGCATCAAACTAAATTGTCTACTAATTTAACTGGATTGGCTGGCACTCTTGACGCTGAGCACAATCTCTTCATTTTGTTTGTCTTGGTCGAAAATTCAAAAGCCATTACTATTGAAATATAGAAACAAGTATCATTACCACCAAGTTATGATCCATCATAATCCTCTTGCAATAATTCAAAAACACCTAACGATTATGACGATGTGTTTTGCATTGTTTAGTTTAAAACAATTTGAATTCAGCCTAACCAACAATCAAATTATAATTACTCTTTAAAAAGTACAGAGGTCGCAGTCTCATTACAACTGTTTACAAAAATATGAAACAACTGTGAAGAAAAACACACAGAAACAAATAGAGACGAAGATAGTTCTTGCATCTTGTAGTGGTAAACTTGACCATCATTAAGATGTTGGTACATGTCCATGCAACTGATAGCCTCTCATTGAGATGCTCACAGCTCCCGGTCCTTCCTTATAAGCTCTGTCACCCAGAATTATCTCAGAGCTACTTCCTATTCCAAATACATCATCCTCCGGAATTATCTGCAGTTCAAGATTCCCGACTTCACCCTGAAAATTTCGTAGTTACCGCTGAGATTTCTGTCTGCGATTACACCACTTCCCATCTCCCACGTTGAAGACGTATAATGCCCCTGCATTTAAGATGAAAAGTTATGGACAATGAAGAGATTCCCTGCATGCGAGTCCAACAGTCCAGCGCCCATAATTACAGTCGTTACAATAAATCTGCATATGAAGATTGTGCAGAAACCTCATCAGTTCTCATTCACCATCAACAGCTCAGTATAAATGGACCATCATCTCCAACAAGTAGAAGACCGGGACTAACCCGACCTAACCTAGTTAAATCCTCTCTCTAGACTTTACACCGAAACCTTCCCAATATTTCCTCAGTAAACCCTTGTTCTGAGATACTCCAGACAATCCCAATCCTTGTAATCTTTGTAAATTGGCAGATTATAGTGGATCTTCCTCCTCGTCCCTGTGGTTTCCCAATTTGGGTTTTCACGTAAATTTCTATATTTCCATCTCTTTTCTAGATTGTGATCACCATTTTATACTTATATTCTAAACTCCTCTCTCGCTTGTGGTGTGAATCGACCTTCTGATCATTGGTAGAGGAAAATCTTCACCATAAATTGGTGCTTTCATTGAGTATGAGTCCCTACACTCAAGATCTCTTTTCTAAAAACCTAAAACCCCAAAAATCTTCCTCAAAAAAAATCTCTTCCACATCGTCGATGGCTCCAAGAAATCGAGCCATCAACGGCGTAATATCCAAAGGCAAAATCATCATAACAGCTGGGGGGTATGGTCCCTCCACTAACCAACAATCAACCACATACCATCGAGGAGAGGGGCTCCTGTTGGCCCAAAGGCTCTCCACTCTAGTTTTGATGATGACAAACTCATGTAGTTATGTGTACTAATAATCTTGTGTTTTAGTCTCAGATCATTTATCAAGATATTAGTTGGTGTTTAGCTTCAACAAGATGATTTGGAAGCTTGCACATGTTGATTCAAGAGCCCGCGCATCAAAGATAACATATTGCACTTGCTCGGTGAATCAAAGGAGTTTGTGGATCAAGTCAACTTGGAGATTGCGCTCTACAAGAAGACTTAGGTATCCATAGTTTAGTTTGGGTTTAGATCTTAATTGTAAAGATTAGTATAGTATGATAAGCTCAAGTTCACAACACACATGTTTCACGTTTTGAATATTGGTTTTCGGTTTTGGTTTTTGGTTTAACCGATCTTGGTTTTCATGAATAGATTTTATATCAAAACAAGTTTACATGGTTTAGTGTATATATGATTTGTTCTATATACATGCATGCTTCTATTGCTTAAACAAACTTAGTTTGATACTTTATTTCATGTGTTTTATGTTTTGGTATTTTTATCAAAACATTATTTTGGACTTAATGACAAAAATTATGATATGACTATGTTTCTTGTATATTGAATTTCTATTCATATACAACTTGCTTCAAAGTGTTTAAATATCATATTTTTGTATTTGGATGAGTTTTAGACAAAACGTATTTTCTATTCAAAATTCCAAGTTTTAGAAAATACATGTTTTGGTTTTTGGAAAATATGACTTGATACAAAAATAGTTTTAATTGCTTAATATTTGAGTCAAACTTTTATCACATGTTTATATATCATTGCAAATGCTAAAACTATTTTTGTGAAATTTTAGAGATTTTGTGGGATTTATTTAAATATTATTTACTTCGTTTTTCTGACCTGACCGGTCGACCGGAAAGTATACCACCAGTCGACCGATGTCCTAGCATATGCACGTATCTGTTGTGCATGTATGTCGGTCGACCGACAGGCTACCGGTAGTCGACCGAAGTTTTGATTTTGCTCTCTGTATCTTACCAGTCGACCGGGGCAGTCGACCGGAATATGTTTTGAGTCTCAGTCAGGAGCAGTCGACTGGATCAGTCGACCGATAGTTCATAACGGTCGGATTTTTGAACTATCGGTCGACCGGGCCAGTCGACCGATCTGACCGTTGAACAGTAAACGGGCAGATTTTATTAGCTGTTTAATTTTTGATTTTTGAATTTAAAGATCCGTTTAAGGGTATATTTGGAACTAATTACTTCCTAAACTTAAGTAATTATTTCCTAACCCTAAACCCTAGCCCTCTCCTATAAATAGGGGTGGTTAGGGTGAGATTGACAACTAAGAAAATTATTGTTTAATAGAAAATTCAAAAGAGCTTTATTTCTCTAATTTTTCCTCAAGAGTTTTTTGGGCTAAATTTCTATATCTCTCTGAAGTTTTTGTTGCAATCAAAATTGGTTTTTGGATTCAAAGAGAACTATCTTTTGTGTTTTTGATTAGGGTTTGAAAAACCAAAGAAAAGGGATTTTGGGAAAAGCTTTTGAATTGAATCTCTATATCTTGATTTCATCTATTTCCCAAAGATTTTTCTTTGTGTTGCTGGTTTCAAATCCCTTGGTTTTCTCCACACTTGAGCTACAATCTACTATATTGTCTATAGACTTTGTGTGAGAAAAAGGAGATTGTTTGTGGTTGTTGCCTTAAACCACCAAGTAGCAAGAAATTGTTTTGTGGTTGTTGTTGTATACCACTGAGTTGTAATCCTTTACTTTGTGTGGCTTTGTGCCTTTTGCCTCAAGAGGAGGTTGTGGTTCTTGTAACTTTCTTTGTGATAGTGAGAGTGTTAGAATCCATCTGGGGATGGCGGGGATGTAGAGCTGGGTGCTCGAACCTCGAGAACATACCTTGGTGTTTGCGTTTGATCGATTGGCTCTCTCTATCTCTATCTCTATTTACTTTGTGCCTTGCATTTACATTCCATATTGTTCATCATATTTGCTTGGCTTGGTTGTGTGTGCATCACTAGTGGATCACACTTGAGTGCTCATTGCATCTAGATTTTTAATTCCGCATTTAGTTCCATTGATTAGCATCATCACCTATTCACCCCCCCTCTAGGTGATTTCAATTGGTATCAGAGCTAGTGCTCCTGATATTTTGGTTTAACAACCTAGGAGTAAAAGATCTTGGTTTGCTAATCTTCATTTGCATTTCATTTGCACTCACATCTTAGATTGCATTCATGGCTAGCCCTCCTATGTTTGACCATTTTAGACTTGATGCATGGAAGGTAGACATGACTAGGCATTTAAAGAATCTAGGTCATCTAGTTTATCAAGCCATCACTATAGAAGACCACCCAAATACTAGTAAGCATAAGAAGGCCAATGCATTAGCCCTTAGGACACTTCAAGCATCTTTAAATGAACATCTTTTTCCTATATTTGCTAAATATGATTCGGCTTTTGCAGTTTGGAGTATTCTAACTTCTCCGGAGCTACCCGTGATCATCAACAAGATAAGGAAATCTAAAAGAGAAGCTTCCGAAGAGCTTGGCTTTATGGCATATGGGAATGACTCTCATGAGGTACATTCAAATTCCCCTCTTAATGAAAGCTCTAGTTCTTTTTGCAATGGTTGTTTTGAAGTTCAAAATTTGAATGTTGAACTTGCTTCTAAACTTGAAAGTTTTATGGAAAAACATAACTCTTTGAAAAAGAAACATTTTGATTTAAAAGGAGAATTAAAGGATTTATGTTCAACTTTTGAATCGGTTTTGCAAGAGAAGGAAGAGATTACTAGTGAACGTGACTCACTACAATCTCAACTAGACATTGCCTTAAAAGAGATTGAAGTTTTGAAAAATAAAAATGATCTTGATGATTGTGATGATATTGTTGAGCACAATGAGGTTTTGTCTTCTAGATTGGATCTTGTTTTCAAGGAAAATCTTACTTTGAAAAATAAAATTGATTCTATTTCAAAAGAATTGGATTTGATTTTGATTAAAAATAAATCTTTGCAAAATAAGATTGATATGCATGTGTGCCATGATAGTATTGCTTCTTGTTCTAGCACACCTATTGCATGCTCCACTTTGTCTTCTAACATAGAAAATGATATAAATGTTTTGAAGAAAAGTGTTGATTGTTTAGGCTCCACTTTGAGCCATTGTGCCATGAATCACTCACGTTTGGAAACCTTGGTTCGCAAGAAACAAGTTCCAACCTTGCATGCACACTCTTCTATGCATACACATGCTTCTCATGATCACCATCATCATATGTATGCTCACGTGTACACATGTACACATTGTGGTCGAAAAGGCCATCTTGCTAGATTTTGTTATGATCGTATACATTTTGAAAATTTAGCAACTAATCTTGTTTGGGTTAGGAAAGATGCTAACCCCCGTGGACCCACAAGAAAATGGGTACCAAGATCCACCACTTTGATGTTTGATGTAGGTGGAGGCTCTCGCATCACGTGAGAGTATTGGTGCCTTGAGGTGGATGCGTTCTTGGCCTAAAGAAAATCATTTGGATGCTTCACACTCAAGGGAATTTGGTGGAAAGGACCACCATGTTTTGGAGAACTTGAAATGCACCTTCATTGGTTTTTGGTATCATTTCTAACTCCTAATTTTTTATTTGCATGCTTTTCATTTCATCTTTTATAGCATGCTTAGAGTTTCATGATTAGTAAGATAATGACCATGTTTATTAGAACTATGCTTTACATGATTAGTTCTTGAGACACCCATGTTTAATATGGACCTATATCTTGTGTTCTCCTTTGTTTTAGCTATCATGTTAATCATAAGATCTAATGCACATGTTCTTATCATATTGATCATGCGGATTTGTGTGATTGTTTTTGATATTCCATGTTTTGGATGATTATTTTTCATGTTGATTCTTGACTCGTTTCTTTGCTTCATATGTTGACTACATGCTTGAATAATTGTTTTCATTAAGACTAGAATTTATACTTGTGCAACTAATGAGCTACAAATAAACCTTTATATATGTTTGTGCTTGAATGCTCATTTGTGTTTATTTGATGTACTAGTATAGTCTAGTTTTGATGATTCATGTATTCTAACTTGTATTGAATCATGTGAATGACCCATTTTGGATATGTTTTATGATCTTGAGTTTTGACTTCATGTATATGTCTATTTTGTCCAAACTATTAGCTATACATGTACATCCTTGAGCCACGTGCCTTCATGCATACTCTTTTGTGGACTCTTTAAATTTGGGATATGTATGTATACTTTAGTTTGTACATGACATACATATGCCTTGAAGTTTAGATCATTTGTGATGATTTCCATGTTTGATGGTGATTTCAATTAATTGCATTTGACTTGTATTCACATATTTGGATGGATTTCATGTTTCTATGTGATTTCCCATTTAAGATAAAGTTCTTGTTTCAAATAAGTGATTTTTCAAATTTTCAATTGATGATTTTCATATTGAGCTTAACTGTCAATTTTCATGATAATATGATTTTCACAACACTTGTACACTCACCTTATTTGATGTTTTCTCATGATTTGATCTTCATGAGTCCCAATTGTGCCATATAGATTTTTGAGTGTTTGGTGATCTTGTGATTTCCATGTTTCATGAAAAATCCTTTTGTTTTATCTTGAAGGATTTCTACTAGTTTTCAAATTTTCATAAACTAGTTCATATTCTTCACTTTGGTAGTGATTTTCAAACATACTCCTTGTTCAAATCTATTTTTGAAAACTCCTACCATCAATGGGCGGTTGGAAGGGAGATCATGTTCATGTATGCTTTATAATGAAAATCCTTTTATCTTGAACCATGATTGGGTGGTAGTGAATATGAGTCATACACTTAACCTTATTTTGTTTCAATTGGTATCATTGAATTCTTTCAATTGGTATCAATCTTGAACATCCTTTTGTATACTCATATATGTTTCGTTTTATATATGTATGCTTACACTTCATATAGTATCAATTTCAATTGGTATCTATTTCTTACATACATATATAGATGATTTATTTGTGCTTATTATATCCCTATATCTTAAAGCACAACTTTTGGCTATGTTAAGCTTGAGTTTTTCAATTGGTATCCTCATACAAGCTTTATCATAATTTTAAGATTGCTAAGCTTGAATTTTTAATGAATATCATGTTTCAATTGATTAAATTTTCAATTAGTATCTTATCTCAAGCCTATGCATATCTTCTTTTGGTATTTCATAAAGGGGAGAAAACTCGTATTTTACATTTCAATTGGTATTTGGTTTACCATTGTGTTTGTTTCCCACTCCCTAACTTTATGATGGAAAATGATTTAAACATTGTAGTGTAATTGGTATTAAGATGCAATTTTGTTTTTCAATTGGTTTCATGAACTTTTAATGAAAAATTTCTTCTTTTGGTATCAAGAGGTCACTTGTTTATTAAATTGGTATCAACTTTGGTTTATTGTTTATTGGTATCATGGGTACATTGCTTGTTTTCATGATAACATAAAATGATTATTCTTGTTTCAATGCCTTGTATAATTTTGGTATTGTTAATTTCAATTGGTATCTCAATGCTCCTCATTGACCCATATTTATTTGATATCATGCTTTGTTTTTGATTTTTACCCCTTGAAAGGGGAAGAGGAATTTGATTTCACTTTGTTTGGTTTACCCCTTTGTTGATGAGTTACAAAAAGGGGGAGAAGAATTTGTAGTTTATATGCATGGTAGTTCTATGCATGTATTTTGTGTTGTTACATTTTAATATGTGTTTTCAATTTGGTATCTAGAGCATGTCTATATGTTTGGTATCTAGAGCATGTTTTTATGTATTTTATGCATGTTGATGCATACATATTTATGAACATTCATTATATATCTTTATGTTTATTGTTATGCATGAGTTAAGGGGGAGCTTCCTTGAAGCTTTACTTTAATCCATGCATATATAACTCCATGAGTTTTGTCATCATCAAAAAGGGGGAGATTGTTGGCCCAAAGGCTCTCCACTCTAGTTTTGATGATGACAAAACTCATGTAGTTATGTGTACTAATAATCTTGTGTTTTAGTCTCAGATCATTTATCAAGATATTAGTTGGTGTTTAGCTTCAACAAGATGATTTGGAAGCTTGCACATGTTGATTCAAGAGCCCGCGCATCAAAGATAACATATTGCACTTGCTCGGTGAATCAAAGGAGTTTGTGGATCAAGTCAACTTGGAGATTGCGCTCTACAAGAAGACTTAGGTATCCATAGTTTAGTTTGGGTTTAGATCTTAATTGTAAAGATTAGTATAGTATGATAAGCTCAAGTTCACAACACACATGTTTCACGTTTTGAATATTGGTTTTCGGTTTTGGTTTTTGGTTTAACCGATCTTGGTTTTCATGAATAGATTTTATATCAAAACAAGTTTACATGGTTTAGTGTATATATGATTTGTTCTATATACATGCATGCTTCTATTGCTTAAACAAACTTAGTTTGATACTCTATTTCATGTGTTTTATGTTTTGGTATTTTTATCAAAACATTATTTTGGACTTAATGACAAAATTATGATATGACTATGTTTCTTGTATATTGAATTTCTATTCATATACAACTTGCTTCAAAGTGTTTAAATATCATATTTTTGTATTTGGATGAGTTTTAGACAAAACGTATTTTCTATTCAAAATTCCAAGTTTTAGAAAATACATGTTTTGGTTTTTGGAAAATATGACTTGATACAAAATAGTTTTAATTGCTTAATATTTGAGTCAAAACTTTTATCACATGTTTATATATCATTGCAAAATGCTAAAACTATTTTTGTGAAATTTTAGAGATTTTGTGGGATTTATTTAAATATTATTTACTTCGTTTTTCTGACCTGACCGGTCGACCGGAAAGTATACCACCAGTCGACCGATGTCCTGGCATATGCACGTATCTGTTGTGCATGTATGTCGGTCGACCGACAGGCTACCGGTAGTCGACCGAAGTTTTGATTTTGCTCTCTGTATCTTACCAGTCGACCGGGGCAGTCGACCGGAATATGTTTTGAGTCTCAGTCAGGAGCAGTCGACTGGATCAGTCGACCGATAGTTCATAACGGTCGGATTTTTGAACTATCGGTCGACCGGGCCAGTCGATCGATCTGACCGTTGAACAGTAAACGGGCAGATTTTATTAGCTGTTTAATTTTTGATTTTTGAATTTAAAGATCCGTTTAAGGGTATATTTGGAACTAATTACTTCCTAAACTTAAGTAATTATTTCCTAACCCTAAACCCTAGCCCTCTCCTATAAATAGGGGTGTTTAGGGTGAGATTGACAACTAAGAAAATTATTGTTTAATAGAAAATTCAAAAGAGCTTTATTTCTCTAATTTTTCCTCAAGAGTTTTTGGGCTAAATTTCTATATCTCTCTGAAGTTTTTGTTGCAATCAAAATTGGTTTTTGGATTCAAAGAGAACTATCTTTTGTGTTTTTGATTAGGGTTTGAAAAACCAAAGAAAAGGGATTTTGGGAAAAGCTTTTGAATTGAATCTCTATATCTTGATTTCATCTATTTCCCAAAGATTTTTCTTTGTGTTGCTGGTTTCAAATCCCTTGGTTTTCTCCACACTTGAGCTACAATCTACTATATTGTCTATAGACTTTGTGTGAGAAAAAGGAGATTGTTTGTGGTTGTTGCCTTAAACCACCAAGTAGCAAGAAATTGTTTTGTGGTTGTTGTTGTATACCACTGAGTTGTAATCCTTTACTTTGTGTGGCTTTGTGCCTTTTGCCTCAAGAGGAGGTTGTGGTTCTTGTAACTTTCTTTGTGATAGTGAGAGTGTTAGAATCCATCTGGGGATGGCGGGGATGTAGAGCTGGGTGCTCGAACCTCGAGAACATACCTTGGTGTTTGCGTTTGATCGATTGGCTCTCTCTATCTCTATCTCTATTTACTTTGTGCCTTGCATTTACATTCCATATTGTTCATCATATTTGCTTGGCTTGGTTGTGTGTGCATCACTAGTGGATCACACTTGAGTGCTCATTGCATCTAGATTTTTAATTCCGCATTTAGTTCCATTGATTAGCATCATCACCTATTCACCCCCCCTCTAGGTGATTTCAGCTCCTTCACATCTCGGGGAGCAACCGCTAGTGTCCAACTACCACAGCGGCACGAAGACCATATCCTTCAGATTCTTGCTGATATAAAAGAGCAGATTAAGAAACAACAGGCCCAATCAAATCACGATAGGGAACAGGTGGTTCCCGACCGTGAGAATGCCATCTGTGAGCAGGAGGCATTGAGATGGCTCAACAACTAACTCCAGACTCAAATCTTTGTCCTCCAGAACAATCATCCATCGACGCAGTCAAAAAGCAAACCTGAAGTCAGTGGATCTCCCGATCTCTGAGTCCTTAATGAACTGATCTAAAGATAGATCGCGGAGGGTAAGCTACAAAACCATCCAACACCCTCAACCGTCAATATCTCTCATTTTTCTCTCTCCAACGAGATGCAGGAGTGTGAGTTCCTGAAGAAGTTCTCGACTCGAACCTTAGACTACTACGGAGTGAGCGATCCAGTTTAGCTCATCCAGCAGTTCCAGATAAGATAGTGATTTACTCCCATAATGATCTACTCTTATGCATCACCTTTCCTTCTAGTCTGAAAGGTACGACCTCAGATTGGTTCTACTCTCTGCCCTCCCACTCTCTCCATAACTTCGAGAGGTAACCAAAGTGTTCCTCACTCAATACGCCTCTTGTCAGGAGGCCAAAAGGAATGCCACCACCTCCTCTCCGTTCAGATGAGATAAGGTGACAGCCTCAAGTTTTACATTGGCTTTTTCCAAAGCCAACTCGTCAAGGTCCCCAACTGTGGTGAAGACATCTCTGCCCTCGCGTTCATCAGCGGGTTGTAAGTCTCTCACCCCTATACAAACACCTTTTGAAGCATAATGTCACTTGGACGAGTGAGGTTCTCTCCCTAGCACAGCCTTACATCCACCTGAAGGAGGCAATGAAGACTTCCTCCAACCACTCTGCAAAGCCTGGTGATGGCGGAGGAAAGTCAAAGTCTTCTCATGAAGCCTCTACCCATGCCCAAGATTGGAGCCAGGGGCAACCTGCCTTCAAGATACAAGCACTCCTGGTCTTCTCATCCAATTCGCTCTGAGCCTTCAGAGTGGAGCAATATTTCACTTCATTGAAATTTTCCATCAACAAAGTCTTTAATGCCATCAAAGACCAACCTTGGGTCAGGCGCCCGAAGTTAATCCAACATAATCCTACCCTCATCAGAGTAGAGGGATACTGCTTCTTTCATGATAGCAAGAACACAAGACCATTTACAGTAGGAGCCTCCGATGACAATGAAAGATCTCATCCGCCAAGGCTTCCTCAAAGAGTACATTCTTACCCTGGAGCAGCTTTCAGATCCAACTTAACGCTCCACCTTCTGTCCAGCCACAGTATGTAATCACTTAATACAAAAATATTAAGTGAACCAATTTCTCCTCTAAGGGTAAGGAAGCACTTCAACCAATAACAACCCATGTATTTCCTTCAAAGCGCATGTATTTTATTTTGATGAATAAAAATACATCTTTGCTCCTAACAGTTTTTTGCCATGCTAATGGGAGTGTCCCCCATCAGTCCCCGTTCTTGTACGTCCCGAAGTGGGAGTGTCCCTCGCTCGGAGTCAGCGACGCAAGATCCAGCCTATGGGATCCATCTCGATTGGCTTACGAATGGTCGAAACCCTCCACTGTGGGAGTGTCCCCCACTCTGAGTCCCTACCATACTGACGGGAGTGTCTCCCATCAGTACCTGATGCTTATATGTCCCGAAGTGGGAGTGTCCCCTACTCGGAGTTGGCAACGCAAGCACTGGCCTACGGGCTTCATCTCGATTGGCTTATGAGCTCTTGAAACCCTCCACTTTGAGCGTGTCCCCTACTCTGAGTCTCTGCCATGCTGATGGGAGTATCCCCCATCAGTCTCTGATGCTTGTACGTCTCTAAGTGGGAGTGTCCCCTACTCGAAGTCGGCAACGCAAGCACTAGTCTACGGGGCTCCATCTCGATTCGAAATCCACCGCTGTGGGAGTGTTACCCACTTGGAGTCCCTATCATGCTGATGGGAGTATCATCCATCAGTCCCTGGCACGTGTACGTCCCAAAGTGGGAGTGTCCCCCACTCAGAGTCGACAACATAAGCACCAGCCTATGGGCTCCATCTCGATTGGCTTATGAGCACTCGAAATCTTCCGTTGTGGGAGTTTCCCCGACTCGGAGTCCCTGCCATGTTAATGGAAGTGTCCCCCCATCAATCCCTAACACATGTAGGTCCCAAAGTGGTAGTGTCCCCCCACTCGAATCGGCAATTCAAGCATCAGCCTACATGATCCATCTTGATTGGCTTACAAGCAGTCGAAGTCCTCCGCTGTGGGAGTGTCTTCCACTCAGAATCCCTGCCATGCTGTTAAGAGTGTCCCCCATTAGTCCCTGACACTCGTACGTCCTAAAGTGGGAGTGTCCCCCATTTAGAGTCGGCAACGCAAACACCACCTTACGGGGTCCATTTGATTGGCATATGTGCAGTCGAAACCATTCACTGTGGAAGTTCTCCCGCTCAGAGACCCAGATCACCAATTTGTTGTGGATCTTACCCCACTTGGAGTTGACGCATCTAATCTGTCACTATGTCACACCCCCACTTCAGGTCTCTTTTCAAATTTGCATGTAAACATTCCAAAAAGCTTGTAGTTGCATGAAACATATGGTGTGTGTGCGTGTGTGTATATATCTATGAGAATATATATATATATATATATATATATATATATATATATATATATATATATATATATATATATATATATATATGAGAATTTTCTTATTTGGATTATCTCCTTAACATACTAGTTTATGTGATTAGAGGCTAGAGAAATCAAACATACCGAAGAGGCACATCTGCACAGGTATTATCTGAACGCCACTTTTGTGAATGTTTGCATGTATAACTTATCCCGGGATGACATGGTTGTGTATGATTAGCCTATGACTGCGTGAGATATATGATATATATACATAAGAATTTTCTTGTTTGGATTATCCCTTCGACGTACTAGTTTCACGTAATTAGAAGCTAAAAATACATAGTCTTATCAGCTAAACCTATTTGATTTATGTATTTTTATAGTTCTTATTATGCCTAACTTATGGTTTAAGATGTTCCATTGCATGCTTATGTGCGCATCCCTCGACTCCGCTGCTGGGATTTCCCCCACTCGGAGTCCCTACTCTGCTGTAAGATTTTTCCCGCTCAGAGTCTTACCAAATGTCTTCCATTGAAATTTGACTGAGAAAACTTACAAAAAATGAGGAGAAAATTACAAGTAATTGAACCAAAAAAATGAAAAATTACAAGTTGAACTCTCCTCTGAGATTTCTAGGGAAGTGTGCCGGTGGGAGCCTGATCAGCGCGCGACCACTTTGTCCCATTGATGAAGCGAGCGATCGATCTTCGAATGCTACTGCTTGAAAATTTCTTCTCGCCTGGTTTCGGAGATTCCTTGAGAGGAATGTCTTAGAGTATCAATACCCTGAATTTAGAGAAGTAATTCTCTGAATTTCTTATAAGAAAGGGAAAGTTAGCCTTGCTAATCAACTGAGCCTCTTGATCTTCAGCTTGTTAGCTCTCTTCTTTACCAGCTTTTTGGCCCAACTCAGTCCAAGAGTGAGCTATTTATAGGCTATTAAGGGGTGCAACTGCCCCTAGAATTCAGCGAAGATTGATAATAGTCAGTTAGCCTTGCGCCAGATGCTATTCTAAGCTTTGCGCGAGGTGATATAGCCTCGCGCAAAACTAAATACAAGCCATATGCGAGACTAGACAGGCTCGCGCAAGACTAAGATGGGTGATTGGTAGTGAAAAGTGCATTTTTATCATCATATTTACCGTCACATTTTCATATTTATTTATATAATTCTGCACATTTATTAATATTTTGTGATTTATTGTGTGCAGGCCTTGAGAAATAAAAATAAAAGAATAAAGCCTTAAAGAAGCCCAGATCCAAGCCCATATTTGAAGCCCAAAAGTAAAAGTGCAAATATCAATTGTCAAAGTGCAATTATGCAAGGGCTAAAGTTGCAATTATTAAAGATGAGGGAAGGATAGAATTCTACCCAACCCTAAACTCTTGCAGGATGAGGATAAAAGCCAAAGAGAGTGCAAAGATAAAAATTCAAAGAATTCGGATTCAGACTGTACACGTTTTATTGTTTAAATCATAACTTTTGCTACAGTTATGCAAATCCGATGATTCAAGATGCTCCAGAAAGAAGACTTGAAGACCTACAACTCTTATGTTGATCAAACTTTCCAATTCAATCCATAGATAAGCTGATTTCGGCGATCAACATGATAAGAAGTTGCAGGACAGATTTGAATTTCTGGAGATAAGATCTTTTTGGGAGAGTTGTACTAGGACTCTACATCTTCCAACACCTATAAATATCCCTGCAGATGCAACACAGAGAGTACACAGTCCAGCGTCCAGCAAAGGGCCAAAGTTAGGGTTTTTAGGTTTTCTTTCCACCTTTGTATATTTTTTATTTTCTTTTTGTAAACCGAGAGGAGAGGATGTTCTCATGGAGGAAGGAGATCTACTTGTACTGAGGGTGACAATCGGTGTAAGTTTTGCTTTTCCACCATTGTTAAATAAATCAACTCGAGGTTCGTTTTGTTCTTTTTATTTTTATTCTTGTGTTATTGTTTCTCTAGTTTTGTTTAATCTCTGTTCTTCTATTTTTATTTTATGTGATTGTTTCTCCGATGACTTGCAAACCGTGAGATCTGATTGCTTCGAGAATACCTAACCGAAGAAGGAACCTTGACGGCCCATGGCGATGAACAAGTCTTCATAGCTTGTTTTTAATTTCGTAGAGTAGATTAAGAAGTCGGACGATCCATAAGCCGTGCTTGTACGCCTTCCAAGAAAAGGGAAATCATCGCAACGGTTCAAACGGCAAGCGGACTAAAGAGATAAGTGTTCTTTCTTTTTCTTTTCTTTTCTTTTTTTTTTATAGATTAAATCCATCTCTCTCCAATAGTCTTTTCCACAACTCATTGTAAATACCATCGTGACAATTAACTAAAAAAGATAAATTTTTAGAGAAACTTGCTTAACGCTTCCATCGCAGTCCCTCCCTGAGGATCACGACCCGCATAGCCCTGCTACCGCGGATTAGAACTGATTCCTCGCACGATCTATTCTTAATCTAATATTCTAATTTTTGTGTGCAGGAAAATCAGTCAACAAATTGGCGCCGTTGCCGGGGAGGGACGGTAAGTTATCTCTAAAACAAAAAAATTTAATTTTTAACTAATTCTTTATTCTTTTCTGTTTGCAGGTTTGGAGAACAGAAAACAGAAAACAGCAGCTGCAGTGGACATATAGCTGCCCTGTGCCTCTGCCCTCGAAGGCAGAGCACAGGAGCCCACTGTTTTGCCGCGGATCCGCGGCCAAAGCCGTGGAAACGCGGCAACAGTAAGGACTACTGATTCAATTTTTTTGCAGATTGCTGAAATTTGAGATTACTGCTTACTGCTCTATTCTGTTTTGTTCTGTGATATACCTGTAAATTGCTAATAATTCAACAGTAAATTATTGGTTGTTAAAAATAAAATTTGATTAGACGTTTGCATATTAGGCACGTGTCTTTTCAATTATTTTTATTTACTGTTGAAGAGTGCTGGAGGAGCAAGGTACGTACGCATTGCATGTAGAATAGGACTCATCTCTTGGTTGATTTTCTGCTTTGAGTGATTCTTATCTATTTATCTTGTACACTTGCACTAATTCTTCTTAGGGCATAACCCATTAACAAGATAAGGTGGGGATTTCATCACCCTTCCTTAGCCCAAAAATCATATCCCAAGCACTCACTAACCCAAGCCTAACTAAAAAAGAGTAGACGTTGGCCCTAGGGACATCTCGGACTCAATTAGGAGATTATCCTAAGGGGGAACGGTGTTGGAAGTTGACTCCTGCCAAATCAGTGTCTAGGAAGGGGATTGAGGGCCGAAAGCCCGAAGTGTGGTGGTTATTTAATTAAGGAACGTCTTTGACGGAAAACCTCCCACCACTCTTACCCTGACCTGGCTGATTAACTTGTGGTCAAAGTCTGCACCCAACCTCCTGTGGACGGTCTAACCAGTTAGGAGTCGTCTAGGTCATAGGTCTACCCTAACTTAGGTTAGAATTTTTCTTTTTTTTGTTTGTTGTGTTTGTGTTGGTGTGATATGGCATATAAGAATAATTCCAATTTTAATCCATATTACACCCCTAACTATTATTCGGATATTACCAACCCGGCATACCCTAACTTTGACCAATCTAGTGTGCCGGAATGGTCTTATCCGAATGAATATAACCCACACCCCCCATCTTATGACTATAATTTCCATAATAATTTCAACTCGTCACAGAGTTCATGGGGTTTCGAGTCCCCCGAGTCTAATTCTCAACCAAATTGTCCTCCATATCCATCTAGTCCACATTCTTCCCAAGATTCATACTCAGATCCACCCATTCAGAATAGAAAACCATCTATCGGGGAAATGATGAGTATGCACGAGTCCAAGCAACAACCACCATCAATCTTAGACATGATGATGCGTGAGTCCACCGATTCACAACTTCATCACGATCTCACTTTCTCTTTCCAAATCCAATTCCAAAAGAGGCTTGAAGCCATGACTCAGGCTAGATTAGCTCGCGAGCATGATTTAGATATGATGGTTCAATCTTTGCGTTCTTACAGTTCGGCAAATTCTGATATCGCTGACCATTCTCTTAGAGCCGACGAACCAAGTTGCTTTGGACAACAAGATTCTATTTCAGTGCCATCATCTGAACTTGCCGAAACTCCAATTCTTGATAATTTGGCAAGTTTTTCCTTTCCTGAAATAGAACTTGAGCATGAATATGATCATGATCTCCCACTTGATGATTCAATTTTATTTCCTGATCCAATAATGACTCCAGTGTCTCCACCTGATTTCACTTCTCCCGAGTCAACATTGGATCCTATTCCAATTCATTATGAAATTGAATCACCCATTTTAGATGATCATATTGAACTTGACCTAGATTCTCACAATCTCTTTACTTCTGAAACTGATTGTACAATTCTGACGGAAGATGTTGACCTTAGTTTTGAAGAATTGTATGGCGATGAGCTAGAATTCCTTAATATTGGAAGTAAAGAGATATCACCCATATTAGGTCACATTCCATTGTGGGAAGAAGATTGTGGACTTGAGTTTCAATTTCTTGACTTGGACTCAATTCTTGAACCTAGCCCAACTCCTGAGCCCTTATTTGATTTGAGCATCTTCCTTGAGTCGGTATTCGTTCCCGTACCTATAATGTCCAAGTCGATAATTCCATCTTTCCATACTCCATTTTGGAACAAGGCGGTTGACACAATTGACTCTGAAATTTATTATGAAATTTGGAAATTTGATGGGGTGGAAATTTTAAAAAATGATCACACATACATTTTCGTGGGTTATACAAGAAAAATTTTTGGTGGGTTCCTCCATGAAATACTATATTATCTTGATTGGGTAGCAACGCGTGGACCAATTAGACCACCTCCGGAACCACCCCCTAAGGTAATTTTCCGCCTTCCCTTGTTCTTTTTCATGCATATATGCATTCATTTCATGCATTGAGGACAATGCATGAGGTAAGTGTGGGGGTGGGCTTTACTAACATACTAACATAGGTAGAAACTAACAAAAAATTTGTCTAAAAAAAAAAAAAAATCTAAAAAAAAAATTTTAAAAAAAAATGTTATAAAAAGGAAATATTTTGACTTATTTTTTGAAAGAAATCTAAGTTAGTTTTAAGGATTAGGAAAATCACGATTAGGATTTCTAAAAACTTGGTCAAAATAAATAAATTGTTTAAATTTTTAGGTATAGGAGAGAAATTGAATAAATAATTAGTCTTGATTTTTACCTTAATGAAATATGCATACCAAATGCATATCTAGGATTCTAAGACAAAGACCTTGTGCATCATAAAAAAAAAAAAAAAAAAAATCACCAATTAAGCTGATACATGTGCCTCAAGAAGCATAAGTATTCATGCCTAAAGGTGAGTAAATAAAATAAAGTCCTTAGTTTTGTGGCCTAGTTCACTCGAATTTGAGTCCGCGGGTGTTTTCTCACCTGGTGCCCTAAAGCCGACCGGTTTGGGAGCCATCGACTTTAAGTTCGTTACATGGGTGGATTAGAAAGCCTAAGAAGACTAAGAAATATAATATATGTATTAACACATCTAATAATCAATTAGTTAGGTATGAGGGCCTCAAGAAGCCTTGATACTTATACGAAAGAAAATTAGATGAGTTATACATGCCAAAAAAAAAAAATTATATTAACACATCTAATAGTCAATTAGTTAGGTATGAGGGCCTCAAGAAGCCTTGACACTTACACGAAAGAAAATTAGATGATGTTATAAAAATAATAAAGAGGCATGAGAGTCCAAGTTAAGGAATTCCTAGATTCACAAGGGTGCGTATGACTTTTGGTAACGAAAAAGACTATATTAGAATTCAATTTTAATCCTTACCTAAAATGAATAACAATTGACTTTATAAAGACTAGGTTTGAAGAATGAATAAAATTGAGGATCCTAAAACTTATAGACTACTTAGTCTCTTCCAATATAAGACAAATATTTTCCTTTTTATGGATTTTGTGGGTGTAATCCGCTGAAAACCCTCACGAGACAACACTCGTCCTCTAGGGTAACCTAGAGGTTTAACGGCTTGTTGCACGTGCTAAGTGCAATCGTGATTCCTACGAAAGTGAGTTAGGTTAGATTAACTTTTTTTTTTCTTTGTTTTTACTCGAGGACGAGCAAAAAGATAAGTGTGGGGGTGTGATTGGTAGTGAAAAGTGCATTTTTATCATCATATTTACCGTCACATTTTCATATTTATTTATATAATTCTGCACATTTATTAATATTTTGTGATTTATTGTGTGCAGGCCTTGAGAAATAAAAATAAAAGAATAAAGCCTTAAAAGAAGCCCAGATCCAAGCCCATATTTGAAGCCCAAAAGTAAAAGTGCAAATATCAATTGTCAAAGTGCAATTATGCAAGGGCTAAAGTTGCAATTATTAAAGATGAGGGAAGGATAGAATTCTACCCAACCCTAAACTCTTGCAGGATGAGGATAAAAGCCAAAGAGTGCAAAGATAAAAATTCAAAGAATTCGGATTCAGACTGTACACGTTTATTGTTTAAATCATAACTTTTGCTACAGTTATGCAAATCTGATGATTCAAGATGCTCCAGAAAGAAGACTTGAAGACCTACAACTCTTATGTTGATCAAACTTTCCAATTCAATCCATAGATAAGCTGATTTCGGCGATCAACATGATAAGAAGTTGCAGGACAGATTTGAATTTCTGGAGATAAGATCTTTTTGGGAGAGTTGTACTAGGACTCTACATCTTCCAACACCTATAAATATCCCTGCAGATGCAACACAGAGAGTACACAGTCCAGCGTCCAGCAAAGGGCCAAAGTTAGGGTTTTTAGGTTTCTTTCCACCTTTGTATATTTTTTATTTTCTTTTGTAACCGAGAGGAGAGGATGTTCTCATGGAGGAAGGAGATCTACTTGTACTGAGGGTGACAATCGGTGTAAGTTTTGCTTTTCCACCATTGTTAAATAAATCAACTCGAGGTTCGTTTTGTTCTTTTTTTTTTATTCTTGTGTTATTGTTTCTCTAGTTTTGTTTAATCTCTGTTCTTCTATTTTTATTTTATGTGATTGTTTCTCCGATGACTTGCAAACCGTGAGATCTGATTGCTTCGAGAATACCTAACCGAAGAAGGAACCTTGACGGCCCATGGCGATGAACAAGTCTTCATAGCTTGTTTTTAATTTCGTAGAGTAGATTAAGAAGGCGGACGATCCCATAAGCCGTGCTTGTACGCCTTCCAAGAAAAGGGAAATCATCGCAACGGTTCAAACGGCAAGCGGACTAAAGAGATAAGTGTTCTTTCTTTTTCTTTTCTTTTCTTTTTTTTTATAGATTAAATCCATCTCTCTCCAATAGTCTTTTCCACAACTCATTGTAAATACCATCGTGACAATTAACTAAAAAAGATAAATTTTTAGAGAAACTTGCTTAACGCTTCCATCGCAGTCCCTCCTGAGGATCACGACCCGCATAGCCCTGCTACCGCGGATTAGAACTGATTCCTCGCACGATCTATTCTTAATCTAATATTCTAATTTTTGTGTGCAGGAAAAATCAGTCAACAATGGGCCTTCTGACCTGGCCTTTTCACCGAACGTGGGGCGAAGTGGGCGGGTGTAACTGCCTACTTAAAGTGGCATTAACCCCACTAACGTAGGGGGTTAGCCTACTAAAAACTCAGTCAAGCATTGACCTGGCAAGCCCTCTCAACGGGGCACGGGAAGCTTCAAGGGAAGTTGGGATTAGCTTCACGCGAGGCTAGTACTGCTCCTTAGGCGAAGCTATAAGAAAGTTTCAAGCGAAGCTATAATTAGCTTCAGACGAAGCTGTAGATAGCTTCAAGCAAAGTTGAAGATTAGCTCTTTTGCAGAGTTATGTAGAGCTTCAGGCAAAGCTCTCAAGAGAAGCTTCAAGCGAAGCTAATATCTTAGCCCTTCAATAAGGTTATAAAGCTTCAAGTGAAGCTATCCTCTGGGTCTTGCTTAGGCCTATTATAGGTGATACTTGGCTTACTATTTGCTTCAGTGGATCAGTGACTTTCAAGGCATCGCTTGGTCTTTGAGGATGGATAGATCTTGGTTGTCAGCTCGTTCGCATCTTATCTTTTGAAAATGTGAAGTTTGGATGTTTTTCAGAACAGTTGAAATGCCACCTGGGGGAGTATGTCTTTTTGGAGTGTGAACAAAACTCCCTCAAAGTTTTCGTAAATCTACAATGAGATGGTTCAGATTTTGAAATACTTTGAATTGCTTTGATTGTTGAAGAAAAGAATCACTGATATATTGATTTGAGCTTCGCCTTGATGATTGAACTCAACTTCACCTTCAGTGCTGTACTTTAGCCCTGCTTCTAGGCTAGAATAGCCTCACCTTCAGGCTGGAATAGGCTCGTCTCTGGGATAGCCTCGCCTCTGGGCTGAAATAGGCTCACTTCTGGGTATCCTCGCCTTCGAGTTCTTCCAGATATCTTTACTTTCAAAGTGAAGTTGATTCTTTAGTGCCATTTTCGCGCTAGCCTCGCATGCGCTGTGAGGGAGGATGCTCCCTTTCCTGAGGCTAAGCAACCTCACCTTTATTATGAGGGATATTACCTCTTTTTCAAGGCTAAACGGCCTCGCCTATAGTACGAGAGAGATTACTCTCTTTCCCAGGCTAAGCACTCAAGTGCTTTAGCCTCTCCTGCGCTTCAAAATTTGAAGCGGCAGCGGCAAGGTTAGGCCATGGGGCCTATAAATAGGACCTTTGTAGTCCTTTCTAGAGAAATATTTTTTTCTCTTCAATGAATGTAACGCCCCGATTCCGGCGATACGGGGACGTCACTGCAACGTATATACGTAGGTCCGAAGTACCCTCCCGTATATACGCTAAGCATCAGTACAGACAAGAATCAGAGTACGGAAGCAAATGGTGCATTATACATTCCAACACATATATATACAATCACAGAGTTATCACCAGAGGTGATGAATATTACAATAATATAACATCACAGATATGCGCAAATGCGGGAGTACAAAAGATATACAATGTATGAACGGTACAAAAAGGAAGCTCGCATACAAGTATACAAGGATGTACAAGTATGAAAAGTGTAAAAGAGCACTCACGAGTTTGCTAAGAGGAAACCCGAGAGGCATGGAGGGGGCCTGGAAGGATGTGGCTCTGGACGGTCGGCTGGAGATCCACGCTACCGCTGCGCTACTCTGATCATACGCTCCTAGCTCCATGACCTGGACGTGAGAATCCAGGGGAGTCAAATGATACTCCCCGGGCGAGTGTAGAAGCAAAACCAAATGGTGAAGCAGGGTGAGCACAATAATGCATATATCAAGTGATATCAAGTAGGAAATACTCAGGAAGCAGATAGGTTAGAGCAGGTATGAATAGATATGGCAGGATAATCATAAAACAGGAAATCCGAATAAAACCAATCCGAGCTACCATAATACTCATAAAACAGGAAATCCGATATAAAGTCCCGGAGAATCAAATACGGTAAGGCACATCACAGATTCATAGCTATTTAAGATGTAGGCTTTGGTATGCGTCCCATTCCACATACCTCTACTTACAACTTAAAGAGCCAGTTATTATGACACTTATTATTATTACTCGTCTTACCCATATATCTAGGTATGTGGCTCGGTGTACGGCCAACTCACATACATCCATATATAAGCAAATCGAGGTTGTTATTGGAAACAGCGGTTGTATCAACGAACTATGTTTACAGTGGGTCCCGTGCATGCCCGGGACCACGGCCCAGTATTGTTCCGTTGCTTGAAGACGGAACCTGCCGCTAGGCTAAACAGGAGGGACTTATGTATGCCTTGTCATGACAGTAAACAGGAAAGGGAGGAAGCACTCCCCTCGGTCCCCTGGAGTACCACAGGTAAGACCGAAAAATATAGTGCACAACCTAATACCACTGTAAACACGAACACATATCGATATTCCGCATGTTTCCCCCCGACCCAATACAAGTTGGTACTTTTTAGGATTCATTAGTTTAATTATCACTTTACGGGAAAAACAGGAAATAGACATGATCAGGAAATCAGGAGTACATAAGTACTATATAGTCAGGTCACTGCATGTAAAGCAGGAATACAGGTCACTGATCATGATACAGGATAATAAGTCAAGTTCCCGTAAAGGTAATAATCACAAGTCAAGTATCATGCTGGGTGTAAGGTGATAGCATGACAGGATGGTGATACTAGCAAGCAATCAAACATGATAGGAGATTGATAATAGTCAGGTAAGTCATGGCATAATAAAGGGTCTTGCCAGATGGTGGCATGTCAAGTAGTCAGGTAATAACACTCTAGATGTCAGGTGATATACATGTGTTAAAGGTAACATGTAATTGACAGGTCTAGTAATAGCATGGTAAGTGGTAACAAGGAAGTGACTCAAAGTCCAACGACCACGAAGGGTCGGCCACGCATGGTATATGATAAAAATAAGCATATCAATAGCATGGCACAAGTACACGATAAAGCTACCCTAATCCAAGCAATAGCAGGGCAAGTGATAACATATCAGAAACCAAGAACACACGACCACGAAGGGTCTGCCACGCATAGTATGAAAGCAGTAAAAGATATATGGAATAAAGTATATAAAAACATGAGGTGAAATACTTATCGTCCCGACGAAACGGAACTCAAATAGAGAAGAGCGAGACTACTCGCCTAAATCACCAATACGCCGAAATACCCGAAATCCACTGAAGTCCGGGACTCGCCATAAAATATAATAAAATGTAAATATTTGTGGAGAGAGAAAGGAGGAGGAGAAGAGAGAGAAAGAGAGGGAAAGTTTGGAGAGAGAGAGAGAACTAGAGAGGGACTCCTAGAGAGAGAAAGAGAGATCTAGGGAGGAAAATCTAGAGAGAGAAAGAGGGAGTTAGAGAGAGAAACTGAGGAGAGAGAAAGAGAATGAGGAGAGAGAGAGAAGAGAGAGAGAACAGGAGAGAGAGAGAGAGAGAGAGAGAGAGAACAGGAGAGAGAGAGAGAGAGAGAAGAAACCAGGGAGAGAGAGAGAAGAAGAAGGGGTCGGCGGCGATGGTGGTCGTGGTTGCCGGCCCAAGGGAAAGGAAAAAAGAAAGGGAAAAGAAAAGAAAAGGAAGAAAGAAAAAGAGAGAGAGAGGATATGGGGTTCTCTCACCGGCGTTGGCCGCCGGAGGTGACCGCCGGGGAGCTCGAGGTGGCCGGTGATAGGGCTTGGTCGTCGGCCACAAAATGGAGGAGGAGAAGAAGAGGGGAAATGAGAAGAAAGGAAAAAAGAAAAAGAAAAGAAAAAGAAAAGAGAAGGAGAGAGAGAGTGATGGGAGAGGAATTAATGAGGGAGAGGGGAGTTTGTCTCCCCACGTGGAGGGGAGTAGGTGGAGCCGGCGGGAAAAGAAAAGAAAGGAAAGGAAAGAAAAGTAAAAGATCCCACAAAAAATAATAATAATATAATAATATGGGCGAGAAATCGACCGTTCCAGAAAAATCCCCAAAATACCGGAGGTAGAAAACATCATCCTGAGGAATAATATGAAATCGGTTTTCCAAATAAAATCCCATTTTCAAATTAAAAATCCGGAAGCCAACCGCCGATACCGGTCTACACCGGGTCCGGATTTTGATAAATTATGAAAAATCCCAGAAAATGTATTAAAGAATAAAATATGATTTTAAGAAGTAAAGCGAAAGCAGAATTCAGAAATTCAATTCCGATTGTAAACTAAAAATCTGGGAATCAGCTACTTACCGACTCCGATGGAATTTTCATAAAATCAATAAATCCTCAGAAAAAGTATTTAAGTGAGAAATGTGATTCTAAGAAATAAAGTCTAAAGGACCATCTAGAAATTCCTAGCCGTGTGTGAATAAAAATCTTGGAATCGGTTATCTACCGACTCCGGTGGAAAATCCATAAATTCGTAAAATCTCCAGAAAAAGGATTTAGGTAGGAAATATTACTCTAAGAAGAAATGTCTAAAGACTCTTCGAGAAATTCCAAACAGTTTGTAAGATAAAAATTCGGGAATCGATCAGCGGCACTGGTCGACACCGATTTTGAAGAAATTCATTTTAATCCAGGAAAAATCTAGAAAATCATAGAAAATATATAATATTAGAAAATAATGTTTGAAACTAAAATCGGTCAAATCAGAATACCGAAAAGACTAATTCGAGTAATACTCTAGGATCGGGCCTTCGGTTCAGACTAAGGCTGACTCCGAGTCCACGAATCCAAATCCAAGACAAAACAATTATATAATGAATTCATAATACAATTTAAATACAGAAAGCAAATCGAAAAATACGATCGGAAAATCTGAATACGCAACTAAGTACGTATTCCGGGAACGGGGTATTACAATCCACCCACCTTACAAAAATTGCGTCCTCGCAATTTCGTTAAGGGGGTAAATTGAATACAAAAGGGAACAAGGGTGGAATTTATACCAATTAAGATATGAAACACTAAAGGTAGGGCTCTCAAGTCTGAATAATACTGCTGATGTCGTGGCTGTGTAATAAGAATAATACTGCTGATGTCGTGGCTGTGTAATAAGAATAATACTGCTGATGTCGTGGCTGTGTAATAGAACTCCAGATGTCTGCATACATGATAATCCTCCAAGCGTAATAATAAAGAAGACCGATAATTAAGAACCCCGAATAGATAGCCAGATCAAGATCGATCTGGAGAATACCAAGCTTCATAGAGTTCGCCAAAGAGATCACATAATAGCTTCTGAACCAGCCACTACCTTCCTAGTCTTTCATATCTTAAGCTAGTATAAGGCTTCATAAAACCAAAACATAAACCAAAACGGGGAAAGGATAGGAGAGATCAGGAATCCAAGGAAAAGATAATCAAGGAGGGATTTGAAATCAAAGGAAAGATAGTCAAGGAATAGATAACTCTGCACTTGCAGTTGGAATGTATAACCAAGACTCATGTATTCCAGTTGCAAATCTCTTTACCATTGATTTGCCTTCTGGACGTACTGAAGTTGTTCAAAGCCTAAGCTCTGATACCAACCTGTAACGCCCCGATTCCGGCGATACGGGGACGTCACTGCAACGTATATACGTAGGTCCGAAGTACCCTCCCTATATACGCTAAGCATCAGTACAGACAAGAATCAGAGTACGGAAGCAAATGGTGCATTATACATTCCAACACATATATATACAATCACAGAGTTATCACCAGAGGTGATGAATATTACAATAATATAACATCACAGATATGCGCAAATGCGGGAGTACAAAAGATATACAATGTATGAACGGTACAAAAAGGAAGCTCGCATACAAGTATACAAGGATGTACAAGTATGAAAAGTGTAAAAGAGCACTCACGAGTTTGCTAAGAGGAAACCCGAGAGGCATGGAGGGGGCCTGGAAGGATGTGGCTCTGGACGGTCGGCTGGAGATCCACGCTACCGCTGCGCTACTCTGATCATACGCTCCTAGCTCCATGACCTGGACGTGAGAATCCAGGGGAGTCAAATGATACTCCCCGGGCGAGTGTAGAAGCAAAACCAAATGGTGAAGCAGGGTGAGCACAATAATGCATATATCAAGTGATATCAAGTAGGAAATACTCAGGAAGCAGATAGGTTAGAGCAGGTATGAATAGATATGGCAGGATAATCATAAAACAGGAAATCCGAATAAAACCAATCCGAGCTACCATAATACTCATAAAACAGGAAATCCGATATAAAGTCCCGGAGAATCAAATACGGTAAGGCACATCACAGATTCATAGCTATTTAAGATGTAGGCTTTGGTATGCGTCCCATTCCACATACCTCTACTTACAACTTAAAGAGCCAGTTATTATGACACTTATTATTATTACTCGTCTTACCCATATATCTAGGTATGTGGCTCGGTGTACGGCCAACTCACATACATCCATATATAAGCAAATCGAGGTTGTTATTGGAAACAGCGGTTGTATCAACGAACTATGTTTACAGTGGGTCCCGTGCATGCCCGGGACCACGGCCCAGTATTGTTCCGTTGCTTGAAGACGGAACCTGCCGCTAGGCTAAACAGGAGGGACTTATGTATGCCCTTGTCATGACAGTAAACAGGAAAGGGAGGAAGCACTCCCCTCGGTCCCCTGGAGTACCACAGGTAAGACCGGAAAATATAGTGCACAACCTAATACCACTGTAAACACGAACACATATCGATATTCCGCATGTTTCCCCCGACCCAATACAGTTGGTACTTTTTAGGATTCATTAGTTTAATTATCACTTTACGGGAAAAACAGGAAATAGACATGATCAGGAAATCAGGAGTACATAAGTACTATATAGTCAGGTCACTGCATGTAAAGCAGGAATACAGGTCACTGATCATGATACAGGATAATAAGTCAAGTTCCCGTAAAGGTAATAATCACAAGTCAAGTATCATGCTGGGTGTAAGGTGATAGCATGACAGGATGGTGATACTAGCAAGCAATCAAACATGATAGGAGATTGATAATAGTCAGGTAAGTCATGGCATAATAAAGGGTCTTGCCAGATGGTGGCATGTCAAGTAGTCAGGTAATAACACTCTAGATGTCAGGTGATATACATGTGTTAAAAGGTAACATGTAATTGACAGGTCTAGTAATAGCATGGTAAGTGGTAACAAGGAAGTGACTCAAAGTCCAACGACCACGAAGGGTCGGCCACGCATGGTATATGATAAAATAAGCATATCAATAGCATGGCACAAGTACACGATAAAGCTACCCTAATCCAAGCAATAGCAGGGCAAGTGATAACATATCAGAAACCAAGAACACAACGACCACGAAGGGTCTGCCACGCATAGTATGAAAGCAGTAAAAGATATATGGAATAAAGTATATAAAAACATGAGGTGAAATACTTATCGTCCCGACGAAACGGAACTCAAATAGAGAAGAGCGAGACTACTCGCCTAAATCACCAATACGCCGAAATACCGAAATCCACTGAAGTCCGGGACTCGCCATAAAATATAATAAAATGTAAATATTTGTGGAGAGAGAAAGGAGGAGGAGAGAAGAGAGAAAGAGAGGGAAAGTTTGGAGAGAGAGAGAGAACTAGAGAGGGACTCCTAGAGAGAGAAAGAGAGATCTAGGGAGGAAAAT
>JAVJIF010022499.1:0-69475 GCA_038442645.1 Agave tequilana
TTAGGCTCTGGCGGTCGACCGGGCCAGTCGACCGGACCAAGAGTCGGTCGAACGGACCGGTCGATTGACGTGCACAAGGACGTGCAAGCAGGCCAGCCCCTTAGGCCGGTCGACTGAGCGGTTGACCGACTGAAGGCAACCCACTCTCAGGTCTGTCCCGGTCGACCGGGCGGTCGACCCCAGAGAGCCGTTGCTCTCTGGTTCTGGGCACGGTCGACGACGCGGTCGACCGGCAGGCTCAAGGTTAAATTTTTGACCTTTGGCGGTCGACCGGAAGGTCATTTCTGACCTGTCAGTTGCCAACGGGCAGATCTTGTAATGGGCTATTTATACCCCATTCAAAAGTTGGTTTGATATAGTTTTTGAAGAGCAAATTTCTCCCATCCTCTAGTGTTTATTTCAAGTTTCAAAAGAGTTTTAGAGCTTTAAAGATTTGATCTTTATCTTGTTTTTAAAAGGGTGAAAATCATTGAAAATAAAATTCTTTGGGAATTGGTTGATATTCATTTTCAATTCTATTTAGAGTTTTTCCCTAGAGTTTTTTCTTGAGTTTTTTGATTTCAAACTCTTTGTTTTCCACACTTGAGCTATCTTGCTATCCTATCTATAGGATCTTTATTTTTGTGGGGAAATTAGTTTGTGGTGTTGGAAAACCACCAAGTTGTAAACTCCTTCATTGTGATATCCCTCTAGTGAGAGGAGATTGATTTGGTATCCCTCTATTGTGAGGTGATTGTGGAAGTTATGGTTGGCTCCCTCTAGTGAGAGGTGGAGATTGTATTTAGTTCCTCTAGTGAGAGGTGGAGTTTGTGTGGAATCCCTCAAGCGTGAGGTGATTGATTGTATTGGCTAAGTGCCTACCCCTCTTGTGTGAGGTGATTTTTGTGTTGGTTGTGCATTGCCTCTAGTGAGAGGTTGTATTCGGTTGAGAGAGTTGTGTACTCTCGGTTGTATTGCCCTAAATCCCAGTGAAGGTTCCCTGTATGGAGTCCTGTGTGGATAAGTTAGTAGAAATCCTTCTGTGTGAAGGCGGGGACGTAGAGCTGTGTGCTCGAACCTCGAAACAAATCTCGGTGTTGCGTTGATCTACTTTTTCGACTCTCTCTCTTTTACATTTTGCTTTACATCATTTCATATTGCTCGTTCATATATTATTACGCTTGGCTTGTTTTGTGTGTGCCTCATGTGTTTAACCACGAGAGCTTCATATAGCACCTCAACTCTTATTTAGAGGAATCAAGAGGAGTTAGTCCAGAGCCCTTCACCGGGAATGGGCTACACTCGTTGGTTACAACTAAGTATGTTGCAAATTAGTTTTTTAATTTCCTCATTTTTTTCATTAGATTAGCCGTACACCTATTCACCCCCTCTAGCATATTAATTGGTATCAGAGCCCACGCTCCTGATATAGGTTTAACCACCTAGGAGTGTGATCTTATTTTTGCTAATCTATCATTTGCATTGTACACGTATATTGTTTGCACACACTTATAGATGCTTGGCACCTCCCATGTTTGAGTTTCCAATATTGACATGTGGAAATTTAGATGAGTATGTACCTAAAAACCTAGGCTTGCATGTTTTTCTTGCCGCTACCAGAAATCCTATCTTGGTAATAGCAAGCATATAGAGGCCAATGCACAAGCCCTTGAGGCACTTAGAAGCACGCTTAATAAAGAATATCTTTCTATGATTTCTAACTATGATTCCGCCTATGTAGTGCGGAACACGTTGACCTCCTCCGAGCTTCAAACGCCCAACATTATGGAGGATGAATCTAGTGGAGAATCCGAGCAACAATGCTACATGGTCCAAGGGAATGACTCCCTTGAGATATATTCAGAATCTCATTAGATGATGATGATGCTAGTTCTTCTAGTAATGATTATATTGATGCCAATGCTTTGAACTGAAGAACTGTCAATTGTTTGTGAAAAATTGCTTGAAAAAATAATCTTTTGAAAAAAAAAAGTTTTGGACTTAACAAAGAAAATAAGGTTTTGTATTCAAAACTTGAGTTAGCTTGCAAGAGAAAGTTAGATTTCTAATGAAAGAGATTCATTGAAATCTAAGCTTGATCTTGTCCTTAATGAAAACAAGTATTTGAAAAATAAAAATGACTGTGAAAATATTTGAAGAAAATGAGATCTTGTCTTCAAAACTTGATTTGTTGCAAAGAAAATGTTTCTTTGAAAACAAGATTGATTTGATTTCAAAAGATTAGAAGTTTGCTTAATGAAAATAAAATCTTTGAAAAATGATTTAGGCACACATGTTTGCCATGCTAGTGTGCTTCTTCACCTCACTAGCTTACCTATTGCATGCTCCACTTTATCTTTAAGTATTAAAAATGATATAAATGTTTTGAAGAAGAGTGTGGATTGTTTGGGCTCTACTTTGAGCGATTGTGCTTTGAACCACTCACGGTTGAAATCCATGTTCGCAAGAAACAAGTTCCATCTATGCATGCACACCATACGCAGCATACACATCTCCCCCCGTTCACACCTGTCACACAATGTATACTCATGTGTACACAAGTACACATTGTGGACGTAAGGGCCACCTTACTAATTTTGATTGATAAGATATATGATGTAATTTTAGTAAATAAATTGTTTGGTAGGAAAGGAGTTAACCCCTATGACCCAAAGAGTATAGGTACTAAAGAGCACTCCTATTTTGGATGTAGGTGTGGGCTCTCACATGACGTGAGAGTAATGGTGCCTTGAGGTGGATGCGTTTCGAAGCTTTATGAGGACATTTTGGATGCATCACTTTCAAGGAGAGTTTGGTGGGAGGACCACCTTAGTTTGGAGATATAAGAGATGTGCCTTTTCAGTTTTAGTAACAATATCTAACTCCCATTATGTTTGCATGCTTTTAGATCATTCATTTATAGCATGTCTTGTTTTAATATTCATTATGCCATATGTCATGTTATTAGTCCTATGACATGCATGATTAGTATTTGAGACACCCATGTTTAATATGGACTTATATCTTTGTGTTCTCACATTTGTTTTAACTAATTTGTATGTCCTAGCTCTAATGCATGTTCATTTACATAATGATCATATGAGTTTTGTTTTTGATTTCTGTGCTTCATGCTTTGATTACATGTTTAAATGTTAGTTTTATTAAAACTTAGGTATATACTTGTAAAACTAGTGAGCCACAAATAGACTATTATATGTTTGTGTTTGAACTCTCATTTATACCCATTAGATGTACTAGTATAGTCTAGTTTTGATGATTCAAACATTCTGACGTGTATTCCCTTTTTGTACATATTTTCATGTTTATATTAACTTCATGTATTTGTCTATTTTGTCCAAACTAATTGTTATACATATACATCCTTGAGCCACTTGCCTTTATGCATATACTTTTGTGGATTCGTTATGTTTGGATATGTATGTATTCTTCAGTTTGTACAAGTCATACATATGCCTTGAAGATTAAATATTTTGATGATTTTCATGAATTTCATTTTGAGCTCGATGCTTAGTTTCATGATAATATGTTTCACACAACCCTTATACACTCACTTATTTAACGTTTTCTCATGATTTTGTTTTCATGAGTACAATTTGTGCTACATAGATTTTGAGTGTTTGGTGATCATGTGATTTACATGTTGTCATTCATGAAATATATTTTTGTTTTATTCCTTACTTGAAGGATTTCGTACTAGTTTACAAATTTTTCATATAAGTAGTTCGTATTCTTCATTATGGTAGAGTTTTTCAAACATACTATATTTTCAAACTTATTTTTGAAAACCCTTACCCATTTGAAGGGCGGTTGGTTGGGAGACCATGCCTTGTTTGCTTATTATTGAAAATCCATTTAAAACATGTGCATGAAATGGGTGGTAGGAATATGAAGTTATACACTTGATCTTATTATATTTCATTGGATCATTGGATTTTTTTCAATTGGTATCACTATTGACATTCTTCTTGTATACTCATATATTTTTTATATATGTATGCTTACACTTCAAATAGTATCATTTCGATTGGTATTCAATTTTTCATACATATATATATGCTTTATGTGTGCTTACTATATCTCTATATCTTGAGCACAAATTTTGGTTATGCTAAGCTTGATTTCTTAAATGAATATTATATTTCAATTGATTATGTTTCAATTGGTATTCTTATATAAGCTTATGCATCATTTTATTTGGTATTCATAAAGGGAGAGAAAATTTGTATTTCACCTTTTAATGATTTTGTTTACCTTTCGTATTTTACTCCCACACTTTATGTTGAAAAAGGATTGAAAAATGATATTGATTATTTTTGGTATCATATTCTCTTAATGAAAATTACTTTCAATTGGTACTAATCTTTACTATTGATATCAAGATTACATATATGTTTACATCA
Organism: Agave tequilana; assembly: GCA_038442645.1. NCBI lineage: Eukaryota > Viridiplantae > Streptophyta > Magnoliopsida > Asparagales > Asparagaceae > Agave > Agave tequilana. The sequence goes on from JAVJIF010022499.1 coordinate 4,401, forward strand.
TTCAATTGATATCAAAATCTTTGATTGATTTCTTCAACATGTTTTAATTACTTTCAATTGGATAATATAGACATGTTTATTTAAATTAAAACATTGTTTTATGTACTTTCAATTGGTATGTTTTATTGATACCATGATGCACTAAATTGATATATTTTTTTCAATTGGTATTATAAAGTTTTGATTTGATTTCACCCTTCATTGATATTTTTTTAAGACAAAAAGGGAAGAACATTATTTTATTGTTTCTTTGACCCCTTTGTTGATGATTGACAAAAAGGGAATAAGTATTTGAGTTATATGCATGTTTATTGTTTATTTATAAGTTTTATACCAAAGTTTGTTTCATATTGGTATCAAGAAAGTTTGTTTGATGTTTGATGTTTTGTTGATATAGGTATCAAGAGAACATATTTTTGTTTTTTGTTTTATTGGTATCAAGTACTTTTGTTAAAATTTTTATTGTTGGTATCAAGATCTTTTATTGATTATCTTTCAATTGGTATCAAGAGTTTTTTATTGATAGGTATCAAAAGCTTTTATTGCTTTTATTGATAAATTTTTCAAATTGAAATTTTTATTGGTATCAAGAGCAATTATTTAAGAACATGTTTATTCCAAAAGGAAAAGGAATTTATTTAAAAAGTTTGGTTTCAAGAGCATGTTCATTTCATTGTTTTAGCATGTTGAAATATACTCATGTTTAGTATTCATTGCATATATTTATGTTTATCGTTATGCATGAGTTAAGGGGGAGCTTCTTTGAAGCTTAACTTTAATCCATGCATATATAACTCTATGAGTTTTTGTCATCATCAAAAAGGGAGAGATTATTGGCCAGAGGCCTTCCACTCTAGTTTTGATGATGATTAACTCATGTGGTATAGTTTACTAATAATCTTATGATGTTTAGTTTCAGATACTTAACCAAGATATTAGTAGGTGATTAGCTTCAACAAAGATGTTTTGAAGCTTTCACATGGTGATTCAAGAGCCCGAGCGTTAAAGTTCATATCTAGCATTCGTTGGAGTCAAGCTCGGGGATCACGTTTGGATCGAGTCGACTTGGAGACGGCGCTCTAGAAGAAGACTTTGGTACTTTGTTAGTTTATGTTTTAGATCCATTATTAAAGATTAGATAGTATGATATGCTCAAGTTCACAACACACACATGTTTTTAATTTTATGTTTTGGTTTTCGATTTTTAGTCTAACCGATCTTGGTTTTCATGAATAGATAGAATCAAAACAAGTTACATGGTTTAATGTATATTGATTTGTTCTATATACATCTATGCTTCAACTATTTAAACAAACTTAGTTTGATAGTCTATTTCATGAGTTTGGTGTTTTGGTATTTCAACAAATATATTTGGATTTAAGTCAAAAACATTGATATATATATATATATATATATATATATATATATATATATATATCTTTCATGTATATGGATTCTATCCATATACTATATGCTTCAAGTTATTTCAAGTATCATGTTTTTGTATTGGATGAGTTTTGGACAAAACGATTTTCCATTTCAAAAATCTAGTTTTGAAAAATACGGAATTTGGTTTTCGGCAAAATTGTAAGTCACAAAAATGGTTCAAATAGTTTGAAATATGTGTTGATTTTTCACACATGTTTGTATTTCAAAGAGAATTAAGAACTTATTTTTGTGGATTTTTAGAGAATTTATGAGATTTATTTGGTAATTAAATACCCAAGTTTCAAGTCCTATAATCAGCCCTGCAGGCTCTGGCGGTCGACCGGACCCAGACCGGCGTGCATAAGGACGTGCACGCAGGCCAGCCCCTTGGGCCGGTCAACCGAGCGGTCGACCGACTGAAAGCAACCCACTCTCGGGTTATCCCGGTCGACCGGACGGTCGACGGCCAGAGAGCCGTTGCTCTGTGGTTCTGGGCACGGTCGACCGAGCGGTTGACCGGCAGGCTCAACGGTCAAATTTTTGACCATTGGCCGGTCGACCGGAAGGTCATTTCTGACCTTGTCAGCTGCCAACGGGCAGATCTTGTAATGGGCTATTACCCCATTCAAGAGTTGGTTTTGATATAGTTTTTGAAGAGCAAATTTCTCCCATGCTTTAGTGTTTTATTTCAAGTTTCAAAAGAGTTTTAGAGCTTTAAAGATTTGATCTTTATCTTATTTTTAAAAGGGTTGGAAAATCATTGAAAATAAAATTCTTTGGGAGTTGGTTTGATATTCATTTTCAATTCTATTTAGAGTTTTTCCCTAGAGTTTTTTCTTTGAGTTTTTGATTTCCAAACTCTTTGTTTTCCACACTTGAGCTATCTTGCTATCCTATCTATAGGATCTTTATTTTTGTGGGGAAACTAGTTTGTGGTTGTGAAAATCACCAAGTTGTAAACTTCCTTCATTATGATATCCCTCTAGTGAGAGGAGATTGATTTGGTATCCCTCTATTGTGAGGTGATTGTGGAAGTTGTGGTTGGCTCCCTCTAGTGAGAGGTGGAGATTGTGTTTAGTTCCTTCTAGTGAGAGGTGGAGTTTGTGTTGGAATCCCTCAAGCGTGAGGTGATTGATTTGTATTGGCTAAGTGCCTACCCCTCTTGTGTGAGGTGGTTTTTGTGTGGTTGTGCATTGCCTCTTGTGAAAGGTTGTATTCGATTGAGAGGGGAGTTGTGTACTCCCGGTTGTATCGCCCCAAATCCTCAGTGGAGGTTCCCTGTGTGGGAGTCCTGTGTGGACAAGTTAGTGGAAATCCTTCTCTGTGAAGGCGGGAACGTAGAGCTGTGTGCTCGAACCTTGAAACAAATCTCAGTATTTGCGTTTGATCCACTTTCTCTTACTCTCTCTTTTACATTGTGCCTTGCATCATTTCATATTGCTCATTCATATATTATATGCTTGGCTTATTTGTGTGTGCCTCACTTGTGTTTAACCACAGAGCTTCATATAGCACCTCAACTCTTATTCAGAGGAATCAAGAGGAGTTAGTCCAGAGCCCTTCACCGGGAATTCGGCTACACTCGTTGGTTACACTAAGTGTGTTGCAAATTAGTTTTTAATTTTCACATTTTGTTCATTAGATTAGCCGTACACATATTCACCCTCCTCTAGGTGTACTTACAAGAGGGTTCTACCATGGGGTTCTCGGGATGACTGACATTCCGTACTGTTTATATTGTTATACTGTTCTGAATACCTGGCGTTATGTCCTAGTTCAGCGTTAGGATACTGGGCCGTGATTCCGGGTATACACAAAACCAACCTAAAACACGGACAATGTATCCACCGATCAATTTCGATAACATAGGACCCCAATTGACAGATGCAGTAGGCAAAGTATGGGATGCGTTTACTGAATGTGACAATGGATATTCGCTAACATAATTAAAAACAGACTTTTCAAAGTGTATCATAAATTGAAGTGTGCTCCCTCGTTTTTATGTATATATTCTATGTTAGGCACCTGACATTGTGCATGATTCTATTATAGATGTCCTCCTTATTGTTTATTCATTTTCTGAATGTTATTGTATTTATAATAAATCAATTGTTATGATATTGTGTTATAGCTATACATCTTTGAGTATTAGTTGTTTCCCTTATGGTGATGAATTACCTTATATTTATAGTTTTATTTATAACATTCTTTATCTATTATTTTCATAGTAGTATCGTAGTATGCACACACATAACATACAAGTGCACTTTTCCTTATTTTACACACTTACTTGGAGTTTTCTGACTCCCCTAGATTTGCATATTCAGGTATAGAGATATCTCATTTTGTTGATCTGATCATTCGGAGAGGATCACACGCACTATGAGGAGCACAAAGTTTCTCTGTTTGATCATCCAAATTTTGGTATTATTCAAGCCTTCTCTTTATTCTTATTGAATTTTGCTTGACCTCCGTAGATTGGACTCGATATTATTGTAAATCACCTAGAGGGGGGTGAATAGGTGAAGGCTATAGGATAATGACAAATAATGTGAAATAAATGAAATTACTTGCTAATGAACAAGAACCAATCTCAACACACAATAGTATGACACAAGAGTATGAGTAGCAATAAGAAATAGATCAATATAAGCATGCACTAGAGTATAAAATGAGTTAAGTAGAGAGATGAGAGAGCAAGCAATCACAAATTGAGAAATCTGTTTCGAGGTTCGAGTAGCGCTCTACATCCCCATCTTCACTGTGTGAAGGGTTTAACACTATTCTCGATCCTGCGAGATCACCCCTCTATACATTTTCACAAGAACGAGTGATTAGTCTACAATTCTGCAATTATAACATCACATTTTCCTATCGATTTATGAATAAAATATCATTTCTAATTGTGTTTGATCTACTTTGCAGATAAATCAAGAGTCTAGGGGTAAAGGAGTAATAAGAACTTAATTAAACTCATTTTTTGAGAAATTAATTCTGGATTTTGTGGAGGCCAAGATAGAGAGTTTCTAGAAAATGCATTGAATCTAGATCTTGGCGGGTGTCTGACAAAAATATGGACGCAAATAACCAAATTTGAGCACATCTGGAAGGTCCCCGAAGCAAGGTGAATCCACGCACCAAAACTAGGGACCTAAGTCCCTGGAATTGCCACGAAATTGCTGCGTTTTCACGGCCCTATGGTGGGCCCATGCATCGATTTTCGACGCGTCGCCTCGTCTCGTCTTCTGAAACCTCCTTTCGCCTATAAATAGCCCTGCAGAGACTCAAACTGAACAGATTGAGAAATATGTTAGTTTTTCTTTCTTTTAGTGTAGTGTAAGCGTTCTTCTTCTTTCTTTTTATTTTTATTTTCTTTTAGGTTCATGTATTAGGGCAGAGAGATTCAGAGAGAGAAAGAGATATTGATGTAAGAGATAATGACAACCTATGTAATTTTCCTCCTTTCTTCAATAGTTTCTCTCTAACCTCTAAAATGACTAGCTAATTTTTCTTCTCATGGCAATCTAACTACTAACCACTAACCATCTAATCACTTACTTGATAATCCACATGAATCTAATAGCCTCTATTAAGGCCTTACTCTTGCAAGAGCCATTGATGGCTCATGATGATGGATTCTAACATTCTAATATTTCTAACATCTAACCCACTAACTTGCAATGCCTTCTTTATTTCATGCTCACCTCTAACCGATTTTGATGATTTAATAGTAACTTGAAACTTGTTGTGTGGTATGGATGTGTTGTTTGAATGTAGAAGAACAATCTTATGAGCCATGCTTTGTATCGTCTCTTAAAGCCAAGGACTAGTGATGACTAAGGATCCATGTGAGATAACAATCACTAAGAGGTTAGCATAGTTAGTGAAGCAATTAGTAGTTAATAGCCATGAGTTTTCTTTTATCTTATTTTAAAATCAATTTCAAACCCTTTTATCATTTTCTTCATTGTTTTCACCAACTTCTTAGTTCATCTTTGTTTCGTCTTTTTTTAGTTTTCAAAACCATTTCTCTTTTATTTTCATATTTCCATTTTCAATGCCTTCTCCACCTGTCACTTTCAGTTTTCTTTTCTTTTCCTTTTTCTCATTCTTTAACAAAGAAGAACTTGTTAACAACCGACGTGAATAAGAACTGTTAATGCTTCTATTGTCTTCCTTCCCTGTGGATTCGACCCGTTGAGCCAATGCTATAACGGAAGTATTGAAGGAACATTATCACACATACATTTACATTAATTTCATAAAATATACATTTTCAAGTGCTGGTTCCGCCCCGATAAAAATTTTGGAGCCGGGCCCGCTAGTCCTCTTACCGGTATCGCAACACTTTACAGTTAACGAACCCGCAAGCTTGCTTTGAAGCCGTAACCTCTACAACTCTTCAATACAAGATGTGTGATGCTCTCCTAGATCGCTAAAATGGGCTCACAAACAATCCTTATAATCGAGACAAGAACTTGTAGCTCTGAGATGTGGTGAGAAAAGATTTGAAATCAGTGGAATGGAGAATAAAACTGGAGAAATCTTATGGAGTTTTGCTCAAAAACTTCTCTTTTTGAAAATTATTTCTCTCAAAAACTTGGATCTAAAATCAATACAAATCTTATTGAATGATTAAAAATAATAGTCTACAGTATTTCCATATATATAGGGTCAAAAACTTAGAGAATCAATAGAGCCGTTGGGCATTAACAGCTAATCAAAAAGTTAACAATATAGCCATTGGGGATAAAAGGCAGTTAAAACAGACTCTGTGGTCGACCGGCCGGTCAGCCACCAATGGTTATATTTTTGACAGTTGGGCATCGTCGATCGATCGCCAGTCAACCAAACAAAACTGAGAACCAAGGGTGTTACAGTTGGTCAAAGGTTCGGTCGATCGAGATGCGCGGGTACAATTGTGCATTACGGTCAGCCGCCCGGTCGACCGTCCGTTTGACCGACCTTGGGCCAAAAACTGGTTTTTGAATTGTTTAGAAATTTTGTTTGATTTTTCATAAATATATTTGAATACATGAATATAAAACATAGTCCATGGGGTAATATGAGGTCCAAAATTGTGAGATCATATATTATCACAATTTTAAGATGTAGAACCAAACTTTTGTTAAAGATGAAATATCCTTTTAAATAACAAATATTTTTCAAATATTTTTCAACAAACCGTTTTGAAAAATCTTTCTAAGCTTTTTGAAATTGTTTTCAAAACTTTTAGGAATAAACGCATATGAAATATTTTGTGTGTGTGTTAATCTCATGAGCTATCAAAGTCACTAATCTTGGTTTTGACAAATCAAATTCTTATAAAATAAATAAGAAAAGCAATTCTCTTGAAAAACTTTATCTTGCAATGTATACTCCTTGATCTTGATTTTTATTATAAGTGATATGGTTGAATTTGAAGCTTGGGCTCTTAGATCACTAAACTCAAGCTTCAAAACATGTTAGTCTTTATGAGAAGCTCGAACACATGATTGAAAAGAAACTTAACCTGAAACTTATGTATATAAAAATATTAGTAAATAAATAACTACATGAGATTATTGTTAGATCTAAATTTATTCCATACAAGATCTACACATATACTGTAAGCCTCTTTATCATGATCAAAGAGAAGGAGGGTTTTAGGCATACCTGATTCTATCACGAAAAGGATGCCGAAGATTGCACGATCTCGAGGACGCCGGAGTTGAGGGAGAGGATTCTTCTCTCCAGCCACCAAGTTCTCTTCTTTATTCTTAGAGGAGATGAGTGGCCTCCAAGAGAGAGATGGTTATTGTTGGTGGAGAGGGAACCCTACTCATGATATATATAGCATCAAGAAACCCTAGTTCAACTCATCATAAATTTAGGCTCTTGATTTATAACACGAGTTTCACACGTGTAGATGAGTCCCATATTTTAATTTAAATACACTCATAACTAAGTGTAACTGAAAACGTGTCTAGATCCAAACCATTTAAGTTTGATCAATTCTTTATTGGGTCAAACAACATAGGTTAAGTGGGCGGGTGTAAATATCCAATTGACTTGATTAGGCCCAAAATAAATTAGACTTTAAAACATAATAAGTCTAACAATCCCCACTTGGCCAAGTAAGTCATACTGAATAGATATTATGCATAACTTTATGACGTCAAAACTTTAACCGCCAACAAGCCACGTTTCAGAACAATCTGGTCCATTAAGTGCCCTGTCACCGAACATGGCGGTCGTTACCTTCTGTATAATCGAGGTAGGACCTTCCACATCACAAGTTTCAGAACCCCTAACGACATAGATCAAATGTGGACGTGTGGCATGGAAATGTCCTCTAATCAAATAAGGTACAATTCCAACTGGCTTCCACTTTATGACTCCAACGAGTCTAACCTTATGACTCTACGAGTCTAACTTTATGACTCCAACGAGTTTAATTGCTAATTCAAGAAACTCAAATGCGCAAAAGTAAATTTTAGAAAAAGCAGTTATAAATTTATTTATTAGAATCAATAAATATCCATAAAGTGCACTTAGAAATAATGTCTGTTACATGAAATTATCCACTCTCACTAAGCCAGGATATCATGACTAGCCATCCCCTTATGAGCAATATGCTCTAAGAATACTTTAGGTAAAATTCCTTTAATGAGTGGATGTGTAATGTTAAGGATAGTGCTAACACTATCAACAGACATAATGTGATTCCAAACTTTATCATTGATGACAAGAAACTTGATGTCGATATGCTTCGACTTTGCTGAACTCTTGTCACTATTGCAGTAGAGCTTTATAGCTCTTATTGTCACAGTGTAGCTGTAATGGCCCCTCGACTAAATCCACCATCTTCCTACAATAAGGAAAATGTAAAATGAAGTGGATTTCTTATTGCCGATACATCCAGCATAATCTGCTGTGTATCCAATCAGCTGCAACTGATCAGATTTCATGTAGTCTTCTATGGATATCGCATTACTTTCTTGGCAGTCTTTCAGAGATCAATCCCATGATTGATCAAGTATCTGCCAAGTTTCTCAATGGTATATGCTATGTCTGGAATGGTACGAACTTGAACATACATCAAACTTCTAACTGTTGATGCATTTGCACTTTCTGTAGGTCATTCTTGGGACATTGGAGTAGACTCAACTTATCGCTCTTAGTGACAGGCGCATCACCCAAAGAGTAATGCCATATCTATCTAGCACCTTATCGATATAGGCCTTTTGTGATAAACCTAATATTTCACGTGTTCTGTCACGTTGAATCTGGATGCCTATCATAAAAGAAGCGTCTTCAAGATCTTTAATCTCAAAATTTTTTGAGAGAAAACTCTTGGTCTCAAGTAAAAGAATCATAACATTAATTGCTAGTAGAATGTCATCCACATATAGCACAAGAAATATAAGTCTACTCTCTTTAAATTTATGGTAAATGCATCGATCATCTATAATCTCCTTAAAAAACAAAAAAAAGGATATTACATGATCAAATTTCAAATACCATTGACGGGATGCTTGATTTAAACCATAAATGAATTTCTTTATATGCAAACCAAATATTATGAAACTTTCACTTTAAAATTTTCGGGTTGCACCATACAGATTTCTTCCTCAATGCTACCATTAAGAAAGACAATCTTAACATCCATTGGTATAACTCCAGGTCAAAGTGAGCCACCAGTGTCATAATAATCCTGAAAGAATGCTTCATGAAAATCAGGGAGAAAGTCTCCTTATAATCAATGCCCTCTCTTTGAGTGAATCCCTTTATGACAAGATGTGCCTTATACCTTCGACATTACCTTTCAAATCTCACTTGGTTTTGAATACTCATTTACAACCAATCGGTTTCTTTCCTTTATGTAACCCTACTAAATCCCAAACATCATTGTTCTTCATGGATTTTAACTCATTTTTCATGGCATTTGACTACTTAGTGGAGTGAATGTTGAGTTTGGCCTCATTCAAGGATGTGGAGTCATCCTCTAACCTTATGTCAAACTCATGCTTTTGGAGATAAACTATATAGTCATTTGCAATGACTGATCTTCTCTCCCTAATTGATCCTAGGCACTTGTGGTTGAGAAATTTCAGGTTCTACCTCACTAGCATGATCTACTTTAAGATGAACTGTATATGTATCTTGTAAGGATGCAACTTTATTTTTTTCTTGAAGTGGAACAACTACTTTATCATTTGGAATAATTGTCATGGGTATAACAATATGTTCTTTCTTAAATATGAAATTCATATGTAGTTGACTCCCACTATTCTGAGAATCCTCAAAAAAAATTTAGCAATCCGTCTTTATATTCTTAGTGGAGGGACAATAAAACTTAAGCCTTTATACCTCTCAGAATACCCTACGAATAAACCAACTAACTGTCCTTGAGTCCAACTTCTTCTCATGTGGTATATATGGTCGAGCTTTCGCTGGACAACCCCAAACTTTAGATGCCTAATACTGAGAGTTTTCTCAGTCTATAACTCATATAGGGTTTTAGTTATTATTTTGCTAGGCATTCTATTAAGGAGGTTGACAACTGTCTTTAAGGCTTCACTCTATAATGACTCTGGTAGAGTAGTGTGAGCTATCATACTCCCAACCATATCCTTTAGTGTGTGATTTTATCTCTCAGCAATACCATTTTGACGAGGTGTCCCTGGCATGTTGTACTAAGTAACAATGCCACACTCTTTCAAAAATTAACAAATGATTCTGGACATCTACCTGATCCATCATATTTGTCTAGTACTCACCACCACGATCAGATCTAACGGCTTTAAACATGTCCAGTGGTTGAGATTTCTCATGAAACAAGTATAGGTACCCCTAACGAAAGTAATTGTCTATAAAAGTGATGAAATATTCATGACCATTCCAAGAAGCTATAGGGAATGGATCATAAATGTCTATATACACCAAATCTAAGACATTCTGAACTCTATTTAGTACCTAACTTCCTAATATTTTTTTAATTAATGTTCACTTAGTGCCTAGGCTATTCATATATAGAGATTCAGTATATAAAGTATGAAGTTTCAATTTATATATGAAAAGGGAACACCTAGAGGGGGGTGAATAGGTGTTAGTGCTAATCTAAAACTAAATGCAAAACTAAGTGCGCTAAATGCGGAAGCTAATGCAAATCTTGCACAATCTTAATACAACACAACAAGTGTAGCCGAATTCCCCGTGAAGGGCTCTAGACTAACTCCTCTTGATTCCCCTTTAATGGGTTGAGGTGCTATGTGAAGCTCTTGTTGGTTAAGTATAAGTTAGGCACACACACAAGCAAGCCAAGCAAATAAGGATGAATAGCAATAATAATATATGCAAGGCAACACAAGTAAATAGATATGTATGATATGAATTATGCTCAATACAAGCAAATATGATATGAATGAAGTATGATGCTTTGCACAATATAAAGAGAGAGAGTTTAGAGACAAGTGGATCAAACGCAAACACAATGATATGTTTTGAGGTTCGAGCACCTTGCTCTACATCCCCGCCTACACCACCGTGTAGGATTTCCAATCCACTATACCGTCCACCGAGGACTCCCACCGAGGGAACCTTCACCGAGAAGGATTTTTACAACAATGGAGTACCGAACTCCTCTCTCAAACAACCACCTCACAACCGAGGGGTAGGCCCGTAGCCAATACAACAACAACAACAACCAACACCTCTACCGAAGAGGGTTTACAACCAAACTCCACCTCTCTCTAGAGGAAGCAAACCAATAACCCAAATCACAATCTCAACCTCTACCAAAGAGGGAGCAACCAAGAAATCAAGGGTTTACAATAGGTGGTCTCTTTCAACCACAAACCTCTTTCCTTTTTCTTTTTTCACAAAACAAATGATCCTAATAGATTAGGATAGAAGATATAGCTTAAGTGTGAAAAACACAAGTGTTTTGATCAAAGAAAATCTCTTGGGAAAATACCAAAATGATATGGAGATAAAGAACAAGAAATCAATTCCCAAAAACTTGTTTTCTTTGAAAATAACAAAACACTTAAAAACAATTAAGATTGATCTTTTGGCACTTAAAACTCTTTTGAAAACTCTTTTAAAACACTGAAGAAGTCAGGAAAAATTTGCTCTAAAAAACTTTGCCAAAAACCCAAAGAGATGGGGCTTTTATAGGCCCATCAGAAAACTAGCCGTTAGAGCTGAGCTGGCAGCTCTGACAGGTAACGGTCGACCGGCCCGGTCGACCGCCAACGGTCAGAAATATGACCGTTGGGCAACTGCGGTCAACCGGCCGGTCGACCGAAACAAACAGAGAGCACTGTAAGTGCCCCGGTCGACCGGAGCGGTCGACCGTCCCAGTGCCTCCAAATGTGCACAGATTTGTGCACGTCGGTCGACCGGCCCGGTCGACCGACTTCACCCAAGTCGACTAGGTCAGGTTGACTAGTCGACTGATTGAAGCCTGGAACAGAAATCTGGGTCAGAAAAATAATGTAAAATATTTTCTAAAAATCTTTTAACACTTCTAAAAAGTCACCAAAAATAGTTTTATCATTTTATATGGAAACACAAACTTGTGATAAAAATTTCAAGACATATATCAATTATATAAATTCATTTTTTAGTCTTGTAAAGTTTATCAAAAACCAACACTTGTATTTTTATCAAACTTGATTTTTCAATACATGAATAGGAATATCAAAATAAGTTTGTCTAGCAAGTTAAAGCATGTATGTATAACTAGAATACATCTACTATACATATAAAACATGTAAACTTGTTTTGATCTACTATTCATGAAAACCAAATCCAAACCATAAAACTTTTTGTGTGTTGTGTGCACTTGAGCATATCAACTATACTAAACTTTACAAATGGATCTAAAACACACTATCTAAACTATGGATACCTAAGTCTTCTTGACGATCTTCATCTTCAAGTAGACTTGCTCCAAAACTCCATCCATGGGCTAGGCAATGTGTGATCTTGACGCTTTGGTCTTGGAATCATCATGAAAAGCTTCTAAACACCTTGTTGAAGCTAATCACCAACTAATATCTTGGTTAATGATCTGAAACTTAAACAACACAAGATTATTAGTAAACATAACTACATGAGTTAATCATCATCAAAACTAGAGTGGAAGGCCTTTGGGCCAACAATATAGCCATCAATCAGAATTTTGCTACCAACATCTTTAGATTTTGAAAGTAGACTAAGCATTTCATTATCAAGAGTGACAGTAAAAGTAGATCTGTCTAACAAATGAAATAGAAATATGATTCCGCCAAAAAAGACGGTACATATAAAGTCTCATCCAAATTTAAAACAAAAAACCAGAATCTAATTTAAGCCTAAACTCTAATAGTTTTAATTGCAACTTTATTTCCATCACCCATGTATACGTATCGCTCAGCTGAGCTGGGCCTCCTTTGGGCTTGGAAGTTCCGTATTGAATCGCTTATGTGAATTATCTATTCACCTTTTATGAAGTGACACTAAAGCTAAATTGTAGCACCCCATTCCCGGGATACGTACCCAGATACGTGTCCCAAAATTTTTTCAACCGTATTGTTCAATTTTCTTCCTGTATGTGTTCATGGGTTGGGATTGCTTATATTATTGAGTATCGGATCTGGATTCTCAGACCTAGAGTAAGCCCTGACCCGGAGCGAGAACCCGGTACCAGCTAGTAGTCCGATTTGACCTTCTTGTAGTTCGATTTGATTGAATTTCAGTTTCAGATATTGTTTTCTAATATTTTAGATTTTTCATGATTTTTTGAAAATTTTCAAAATTTTTCTGCAAAATCTCCAAAACTGGTGTTAGTCGGCATCGCTGACTGATTCCCAAATTTTTTTATTTTTCAAACGGGATTGAATTTTCAAAATTGGCTTTCACGGTACTTCTTAAAATTTCATTTTTCTATCTAAAAATATTTTTTAGATTTTTCTATATTTATCAAAATTTCACCGATTATGGTGTCGGCCGGTATCGCTGGAAGATTTCAAGATTTTTAATTTGAAAACTACATTGAATTTCTTTAATCCATTTCACCAAGAATCTTAGAATAATATTTTCTATTTTTGAGAATTTTTCGGAACGATTCTGAAATAGTCGAATTTTCACCTTATTAAAATAATAATATTTATTACCGGTCTTATCTTTTCGTACTTTCTCCTTCCCTACTCCCCTATTTTGTACTTTCAGAAATTATAATAAATAAATTATTTAATAATAAAAATTTAAACTATTTTATTTTATTTTTCTTATTAAATTTTTTCCCTTTTTCTTTAATTTTCTTTCTTTTCTTCTTTTCTTTCTTCTCCTTCACTCCAACACCCATGTCCTGCACCCCAACCACCCCACTGCTGGCTGCTGCGAACACAGCAGCATGGCTGCTACAAACACACAGCAAGCAAGCCTTATTTCCCCACCATCCCCATTCATCATAACACTTCCAATTCTCCTATATTAAACCATCCATTTTCTTTTTCCCTTTCAATTCTAATTTCCAACTTCATCTCCTTCAAAACAAAAACAAACACCTCCACTCAACCGCTGCCTCCACCATCACCACCACCACCGCCGGCCACCCTAGGCTGGCCTCCCACTCCCCCACAACTCCTCTCCACTCCACCACCCTCTTCACTCTTCATCAACCACCAACCACCATCAATTTCATCATAACCCATCACCACCATCTCAATTCCTCCTCCAAAATTCACCATCACCTCCACCAATTCCACCACTCCAACCACCCCATCATCATCTCCTCCTCCTCCTCTAACTCCCCAACACCACCAATCACCACCACCACCACCACAACCACCACCACCACCATCACCACCACCACCAAACACCAAACAACAATCACAACCAACATCAAACACCATCACCTCCCACTTTACCCCGACCCCTAGGCCACCGCCCCTCCTCGCCGGCCGTTCGCCGGTGACGGCGCCGCCGCCCAGGCCGGCGGCGGCTAGCCGCCGGCCACCCCCCTTCACTTTCTTTTCTTTCTTTATTTCTTCTCTATTTCTTTCTTCCTTTTCTTTTCTCTTTTTTCCTAAATAAACTAACATTTCCCACTTCCCTAAAATACCCTCCACCATTCATTCAAATTACTTTCCTATATTTATAACTCTACCCCTCCCCTTTTAATTCCTATTCCTTTTCTAAAAACACCATATTTTCTCTCTCTTTCTCTCTCTCCTTCCTACAACTTTCTCTCTCCTCTTTCTCTCTCCTCTCTCTCTCTCCTCTCTCATTCCCTCTCTAAAATTTATATAAATATTTATAGTTATATATTTTAATATACAACTATGGGCTAGTGAATTGCTCGTGCGGATTGCCGATTTCCCAGATTTTTAACCGGTATTTTACCCCGGTTTCAGGCGAGTGCTTTTTAATACATTTAAAAATAAACGCTCTTATATTTATATCATGGATTTGATATGTGGTTATTTTAGCATGCCTAGCACTTATTACCGTAGTTTTAATACATGATATCATGCTATGCGAGTTAATATATGATGTTGTACTCGTTATTTACCCGACCCTGGACATGTTATACTTGACACATGACATCTGATACCGACCCTAGACATGTTACACTTGATATATGATTTATGACACCGGTACTCGATATTTACACCGGTATTCAGTATTTACACCGGTACTTGGCATATTACACATGATATATGATTTATGACACCGGCACTCGGTATTTACACTGGCACTCGATATTTACACCGGTACTCAGTATTTACACTGACACTTGGCATGTTACGCTTGATATATGATATATGACACCGGTACTCGGTATTTACACCAACCCTTGCCATGCTATATTTGACACCGGTACTTTTCATGCTATATTTGACACATGATACCTGACACCGGTACTTACCATGTTATACTTGATACTTGATATCTGACCCCGATACTTGCTATGCTATACCTGACCCTGATATATGACACCGGTGCTTGCCATGCTATACTTGACACATGATATATAACACCGGTACTTGACATGTTATATTTGACGCCTGACACCTGTATTACCTATCATATTCATGATTATTATACTGTTACCAGATATTTGGTACTCCTGAACTCCTATACTCCGGAACTCTGTATTCCTGAACCCCTGAAAAAGGGTGACTCCTGATATTATACTCCTGATATTATACTCCTGTTAATTCCCGTAGTTAGATAATCATAGTTATACTGTATACACTTGTGGACATTATCTTTGGGCAATATATATACTAAAATACTCAACTTACACTGGGTAGGGAAAACTGATGGAAACCGGTATGATGTCATATTTATAATGGTGATATTTCTGAAGTGTCGTGTGGGGAGCGTAATGATAAGTCCCCGGAAGCAGTAGCCTGAATCTGAAGTGTCGTGTGGGGCGCGTAATGATAAGTCCCCGGAAGCAGTAGCCTGTACTCCTGAGCTAGTCCCGGGCAGAGACGGGACCCACTATAAATATAAGCCATCAAATTTATCAGTTTCCAAATAATAACTCATCTTATTCATAAGTGGATGTATGTGTACCGGTAGCACATACAAAAGCATATGAATCGGATGAATAACATAAAATAATCAAACAGTAATAATATTAGAAACGTGTGATATTTGGTCTCTCCTTTGTTCGGGTCCTAGTACTCACATATCAGACCCGGATAAGTTCTACAGAGTGCGAACTCTAGTATGGACTATCAATGATGTGAGGCGCTGGTAGGGAGGCGATTGAAATATCAAACGGTACTGACTATTATTATTGGATTAATTAACATGCAACACCTTTATATTCTCCAGTTACAGTATTATGCTCTGAATTGACACCCTGTTTTATAACGCATGACCTCTGTGATACCATGATTATTCTAAACACACTATAGTTCTGTTACTCTTAGGGCAACTCAAGTTGTATAAACTCAGACGATGGCGACATGAGATATGTGGTATATAGATGAGGGTTTCCTTGTTTGGATTATCCCCTTGAAGTATCTATCCCATGAATTCATAATCTGAGTTTATACAACTAATTTTGTCCATACTTATATTTATCACGTGTTTAGTGTATTTATCACATGTTTGCCATATTTTGTCGCATGATTATGTGTACCTATGCTCTCTATACCGTTTTTCATGCATGTTTTTCCGATTTAGACTTATTGATATACATGTATTTACTTGATCTCAGATTTACTGTCATTTTCCTTATATTACTTGTCATTTCCTGTACCTGCATGCCTGGACCACATCACTTAATCATGTACACGTGTGCCTGTTATGCACGCCATTTAGCTTTATAATATGTACTCGCTGGGGTTGCTAACAACCCTGGATTCTCATGTCCAGATCCTGGAGTTTAGACCATGTTGATCTTGCTGTAGCTGATCAGAGTGCGCAGCAGATCCTCCCCCGGTGATCGGAGTACAGCAGAAGCTCGGACATCGCTGTAGTTCTTCCTCCCACATTTTCTCCTGTTTGGCGCTCGATGTCCCTCTTACCGTATCGTGAACATCTCTCAGTTTTTATTATGTATATCCCTTCATGTATTATACTCTTGTATTTTCTAGTGATGTAATATTCCTGTAATATTGTATCACTTTCTGTGATAACCATGTACTTGTACTATTCTGTTGGAATGTATATTACCACTGTGCTTCCGCCTCTGATTCTTGCCTGTACTGAAGCTTAGCGTATATACGTGAGGGTATTTCCGTCCTGCATATATACGTCGCAGTGGCGTCCCCGTACCCGTGGGATTGAGGCGTCACATAAATTATTCTCAGAACAAACATAAATATGAGATATACCCGCTAAATAGCCATTTCTGATACTTTATGTATTCCTACTTGAGGTGGCTTACTTTCTTACAGAAGAAGCATACAACGACCTTAGGCTACTTTTTCTGTACTTTTGCCACTTAGGATCAGCCACTGTAGTGGTATTTATGTTCCTTCCTTTAGTTTCACTTTTCCTTTTCTTATTAGAAGTTTACCCTGTTTGCTAAGTGAGCACTTTCAGTCTTTTCTTATTTCAATCTCTTCAGAGAGTTCCAATTTTAGTGTCTTTAGCTTAGAAACAAGATTGAACATTTTCATAATGTACTTCCTTATATTTTTTTTGCCATTGTAGCGCATATTTATCAGCTTGCTAAAATGCATGCTGGCGTTAACCTTATAAGATTTAATAAACCGGTCGGCTACTTCAGCTGAAAAACTCTTAGCACTGACTTTATCAGGCATAGAAACCCTAATAGTTATAGGAATAGTGTACTTTATGACCATTAGACACATCTTGTAAGATCTCTCTCACTTACCATAATTGACCTTTTCTTTACTGAACTTTTATTAGTGATAGTAGAGATCCATCAATCTTTAAGGTGTACTCTAAGTGCATGAATCCAAGAACGATCATTTACATGGTCTTACCACTTCTTAAAGTTTGTACCATTCAATTTAGACTACATAAGTGTACAATTTCTCACCAATTTAACATAAACATTGCATTTAACAAAACTCTACTGTAATAGCCATAAAAAATGAATTTCAGAAAATGCAATCAGTTTAACCTTAAGAGCTGCCAGTGAAACTTTCAGAACAAGTTGTATCTCTATATGCCAACACTGTACTGGCCTAATATAGATATCCTAAAGTCTAGGTCCTATGTAAGAGAACAGCCTTCCTTTGGGTCAACTGTCAATTTATAGGATTGGTCCCAAAGTTTAAGTAATCTATATTGGCCATATAATATATGTTATGACCCGGCCATAATGACAACCTTCCTTTAGGCCGATTGCCACACGCATGGGCCACACAAATCTACACATCTGAATTCTTGTTCCGCCTTCGAACTAGTTGATGAGGGTAATGCAATATGGATCTATAGTGTGACAACCTTCCTTTGGGCCGATTACCACACACCAAAGTTCTCCCACTTGCATTACCCACATCAAATATCCGAAGCCGTATATAATTTAGCCAAACAATAGTCTTCCTTTGAGCAGGTTATTATCCGCATGAACTACATACACAATTAAATAAGCTCTTTTATAAATTCTTTAACTTGAACATGTATATATTTTTATCTGTGCGTTATCAACTGTAGTAAACATCAATATTCATCATGCTAGACAATATAAGCAATAATATAAATATTAATGAAGCGGAAGCATGTAAGGGTACACATAACCATGATAAACAAACACTTCAATGTCTTTTTTATGTTAACTAACTACTATTTTGTCATGTATAGTTCTTGTAATACTGTAGTGCTCGTCAAGAGCTCCAAAACGGCTATTTACATGCCCAAAACAGAGGTCGAATGAGCCCGTAACGGCTAATTGAAGTTTCTATTGACAAAACGGGTCTGCAGTGCTTATCGGGTCTGGATCAGTCCGACCCGCAATGGTTAAGTTATTGGTTTCCTTCTTATTGGGCAGGGTTTAAATAAACTGAATAAAACCGAATTAGCTTAATATGAGATTGATTTAGATTAGGTCTCTTTATTTGAGTAGAATTCTACCCAAAATATCCTTAAAAGACTAGAATTATACCTCAATCATAATACCCAAATCAATCTCAACAATCCCAATTGAAATTTAATATGAGATTAATTAGGAGTAGGTTTTCTTATTAGCGTAAAATTCAATCTCTAAATTCTTAATCCTAATTAATCTCATAATCTTAAATAATTATGAAACCCAAAATAATTAACCTCTCTCTCCTTTTTTTTTTTTAAAATATTTGCCCTTATAGCCGCTGGCCCATGGTGGCCGACGGTTGTTGCCCACCTGCAAGGGGAGGCACTACCAGCGCACGCATGCAAGTGCATGCGTGCACTTAATGCTCATGCGATGCTCTCTGCAGAGAGCATCCAACCTTTTTTTTTAATTTCAAACAAAAAATCGTGTGTTGCATGCGTTGCTTGCATGCATCACATGTACATGTTTTTTTTAAAATAAAATCTAGAATAACACACATATTAAATTTCATAAAATTATATACATGTTAAAAATCATCCCTTTAAACTTTAATTCAATATGTGAGACACGAAAAATATTTAATGAATTAAGGGAAGAATTATTAATGATATTCATAGATCGAGATCATAATTTCTGTAGATCCCTGTGATCTGATAAAGAGGTGGTTCTGATACCATTGTTAGATCTAAATTTATTCCATACAAGATCTACACATATACTGTTAGGGGTGAGCATCGGTCGGTTCGGTTCGGTTTTTGCTAATTTTTGCAAAACCGAACCGAACCGATTAGACTTAGTAACCGAACCGACTAAGTTCGGTTCGGTTTTTCGGTTTTTTCGGTTAGGCCAATATTTTTTCATCATTTCTTACATTTTTTAATCACCATTATATTATCATCTTTTAATATTCTAATCTCAAATATTCAATACCCAAATTAAAAATAAGAAAAAGACCCTAACCTTAATGTGAATTAAAAATTTCATATTCTAAAACTTTTACGCTATATTTAGGCTTTTATATCAAAACTCACATAATTATTACTAACTTTTAATGGCAAGAATGAAAAAAAAGAACTATATTAATATAAATATTATTCTTATTGTGATGGTGTACTTAACATAACTTTCACATATTCAACATAAAAAAAATGGCATTGTTAGAAGTAATGAGATAAGTTTTCACCAGTTTTTATTATGAACTATATGATTCACTAAATTGAATTTGGGTGGGATGATATATAGGGTAAGAGATTCGGTTCGGTTCGGTCGAGTTCGGTTTTTGAAACACAAAACCGAAACCGAACCGAACTAGAGCGGTTCGGTTCGGTTCGGGTTCGGGTTTCGGTTTTGGTCGGTTATTTCGGTTATAACCGAACTCTGCTCACCCCTATATACTGTAAGCCTCTTTATCATGATAACAGGGAAGGAGGGTTTTAGGCATACATGATTCCATCACGAAAAGAATGCCAAAGATTGCACGATCTTGAGGACGCCGAAGTTGAGTGAGAAGATTCTTCTCTCCAGCCGTCAAATTCTCTTCTTTATCCTTAGAGGAGATGAGAGCCCTCCAAGAGAGAGATGGTTATTATTGGTGGAGAGGGAACCCTACTCATGATATATATAGCATCAAGAAACCCTAGTTCAACTCATCATAAATCTGGGCCCTTGATTTATAACACGAGTTTCACAGGTGTAGATGAGTCTCATATTTTAATTTAAATACACTCATGGCTAAGTGTAATTGAAAACGTGTCTAGACCCAAACCATTTAGGTTTGATCAATTCTTTTTTGGGTCAAACAATATAGGTTAAGTAGGCGGGTGCAAATATCCAATTGACTTGATTATGCCCAAAATAAATTAGACTTTAAAACATAATAAGTCTAACAATTATCATAATCAAAACTAGGGCAAATGACCTTTGTGCCAACAATCTCCCCATTTTTGATGATGACAAAACACTTGGAACTATTTTAGGCAAATCTGGAAGAAGCTTCAAGTGAAGCTCCCCCTAAACACATGCATATTAAAAATATGATATTTAAGCTCATTGCGTCAATATAATGCATAGTCAAGAGTATAGTCAAGATATAAACTCTATGCAATACATTTATGCATAACAATATGTGGAGAATAATAAAAAAATATGCATAAATATTTTTCTCCATCCATCTAAAACCACTGACCTCCAAATAATATAATGATGAATGAGATTTCAACATATGAACGACTCAATCATACCAGAAAGGGTAAAAATCAAGTACAACATATATGATATATAAGTCTTGTACCCAATCAAAACATCTCAAAACCAAATGAAGTCACATAATATCATCATTAATACCAAGGTTTTACAGTACTAGGGTTTATCCCACATAAAGATAATAAAGTTTTAAAACACTCAACACAAATACAGAAATTCAAAAATTGGAAACTAAAACATCATGGTATACTACCACTAATACCTTCTTGTTCTATTTATTGTTCTACTTCTCCACTTTTTTGTCACTCATCAAAAAGGGAGGGGCTCAAACATCTTCTGCATCAATGTCAATAGCAGGCTTAACAACAAAATGATAGGCTTCGGAGGGATCCTGAGAAGCAGTGGATTGAATGGAGGACCAGTTGAAGGAAGAGACTGAGCATAAGCATCTGGAATAGGAACAGGCTAATCATGCTTGAAAAAGTTGTAATCACTGTTGTTGGCCCAGAGGCCCTTCACTCTAGTTTTGATGATGATTAACTCATGTAGTTATTGTTTACTAATAATCTTGTGGTATTTAGTTTCAGATATTTAACCAAGATATTAATAGGTGATTAGCTTCAACAAAGGTATTTTGGAGCTTTCACATGGTGATTCAAGAGCTCGAGCGTCAAGTTCACATCTAACACTCGGTTGGAGTTAAGCTCGGTGGATCACCTTTGGATCGAGTTGACTTGGAGACGGAGTTCTATAAGAAGACATCAGTTTGTTTAGTTAAGATTATGTTTAGATCTCATTGTAAAGATTAGATAGTTTGATATGCTCAAGTTCACAATACACACACAAGTTTCATGTTTTGATTTTGGTTTTCAGTTTAACCGATCTTGGTTTTCATGAATAAATAGGATCAAAATATGTTTACATGGTTTAATGTATATTGGATTTGATCTAGATACATCTTTGCTTCACATACTTAGAAAAACTTATTTTGATAGTTTACTTCATGAGTTTGGAGTTTTGTATTTAAACAAAACTTATTTTTGGATTTAATGTCAAAAACATAGATATAATACCTTTCATGTATATTGGATTCTATCAATATACAATATGCTTTAAAGTTATTTCAATATCATGTTTTTATATTTACATGTGTTTTGGAAAAATCGGATTTCCATTTCAAAATTCCTAGTTTCAGAAAATACGGATTTTGGTTTAAGGCAAATTTTCTATCTCACAAAAATGGTTCAAATAGTTTGAAATATGTGTTGAATTTTTATCACACATATTTGTATTTCAAAGATATAATAAGAACTGATTTTTATGAAATTTATGTGATTTTATGGGATTTATTAGAAGATAAAACATCAAGCTTTTAAATCCTATATTAGGCTGTACTGGCTGTCTGCCGATCGACAGGGCCGGTCGACCGAGGCAGAAGTCGGTCGACCGGACCGGTCGACTGACATGCACAGGACGTGCACGCAGCCAAGGCTGGTGGGCCGGTCGACCGTCCAGAGAGCTCTACTATCTGAAAATGGTCCCGGTCGACCGGGCCAGTCGACCGGCAGAGAGCTCTGCTCTCTGTATCCAGTCTTGGTCGACCGGAGGCACAACGGTCAGAAATTCGACCGTTGGGCCGGTCGACCGGGCGGTCGACTGGAAGGGCAAATCTGCCCTTTCCAGTTACGAACAGGTAGATTTCCTATGGGCTATAAATGCCCCCATTTGAGTTGGTTTTGAACAAGATTTCCAAGAGCTAAATTTCTCATCTTTACAAGTGTTTTAATACAAGTTTTTAAAAGAGTTTTTAGAGGGTTGGAAAAATCAAGAAAAGGAGAAGTCTTTGGGATTATTTTTAATCTTCATTTTTATATCTATTTTAGAAGTTTTCCCAAGAGTTTTCTTTGTGATTTTGATTTTCGAACTCTTTGTTTTCTCACACTTGAGCTTATCCATCTATCCTATCTATTAGGATCTAGTTTTGTGAGAAAGATTTGGTTTGTGGTTGAGAGAGACCACCAAGTTGTAAACCTTCCATTTATTATGATATCCCTCCAGTGAGAGGTGATAGTATTGGTATCCCTCTAGTGAGAGGTGATAGTGGAGATTGTGTTAGAATCCCTCAAGTGTGAGGTGACTGTGTTTGTGTGGCTTTGAACCTAATTCCTCTAGTGAGAGGTGATGGATTGTTGTTTAGCTAAGTGCCTAGACCCTCTAATGAGAGGTGGTTGTTTGGTTTTGCGACTATCCCTCATTTGTGAAGTTGATCTTGTGTTGCTTTGTGCCTTGCCTCTAGTGAGAGGTTGTATTGGTTGAGAGAGGAGTTGTGTACTCCCAAGTTGTATTTGCCCAAATCATCAGTAGAGATTCCCTGTGTGGGAAGTCCTGTGTGGACAAGTTAGTATAAATCCTTCTCTGTGAAGGCGGGGACATAGAGCTGTGTGCTCGAATCTCGAAACATATCTCGGTGTTTGCGTTTGATCCACTTTCTCTAACTTTCTCTTTTATATTGTACCTTGCATCATTCATATTTCTCATTCATACTTATATGCTTGGTATTTTTGTTTGTGTGTCATACTTGTGTTAAAGCAAGAGAGCTTCATATAGCACCTCAACTTTTATTCAGAGGAATCAAGAGGAGTTAGTCTAGAGCCCTTCACCGGGAATTCAGCTACACTCTTTGGTTACACTAAGTGTGTTGCAATTAGTTTGTAAATTCCGCATTATTTGTCATAGATTAGCCTTACACCTATTCACCCCCTCTAGGTGTACTTTCAATTGGTATCAGAGCCTACGCTCCTGATATTTGGTTTAACCACCTAGGAGTGAGATCTTAGTTTTGCTAATCTAGTGTTTGCATTTGCACACTCATATTGTTTACATACACTCATAGACTTCATGACCCCACCTATGTTTGATACTTTCAACATTGTTGTTTGGAAGGTTAGGATGTCCATGTACCTAAAAACCCTAGATTTGCATATTTTCCTTACCGCTACCAAGAAATCCTATCTTGGTAATAGCAAGCATATAGAGGCCAATGCACAAGCCTTAACGGCACTTAGAAGCACACTAAACAAAGAATATTGTGTATGGTTTCTCATTGTGATTCCGCTTTTGCAGTGTGGAACACTTTGACCTCCTCCAAGCTTCAACCGACAAATCATGTAGAGAAGGAATCTAGTGAAGATGAATCCGAACAACGATGCTACATGGTCCAAGAGAATGACTCCCTTGAGGTATATTCGGAATCTCAACTAGATGATTGTGCTAGTTCTTCCGGCAATGATTTAGTTGATGCCGATGCTTTAAATGATTGTTTGTGAAAAATTACTTGAAAACTATAATATTTTGAAAAAGAAAAATTTTGAACTTAATAAAGATAATAAAGATTTGGTTTCAAAACTTTAGTTGGCTTTGCAATAGAAGGTTGAGATTTCAAATGAACGTGACTTCTTGAAATCCCAACTTGAACTTGCTCTAAATGAAAACAAGATTTTGAAAAATAAAAATGATTGCAATGAGGTTTTGAAGAAAAATGAGACTTCAACTTCAAAACTTGATTTTGTTGTAAAATAAAATGAATCTTTGAAAAAGAAAATTTCTTCCATTTCAAAAGAATTGGATTTGATTTCTAAGAAAAATATTTCTTTGAAAAATGATTTAGACTCTCATGTTTGCCATGCTAGTGTAGCTTCATCATCTAGCATACCTATTGTACGAACCTCTTCTTCTTCCATGATTGAAAATGATATTTGTATGCTTAAGAAGAGTGTTGATTGTTTGGGCTCCACTTTGAGTCAATGTGCTTTGAAGCATACACGTTTGGAATCCATATTTCGCAAGAAACAAGTTCCACCTATGCATACACACAAACCACGACATACATATGCTCCTCACGTTCATACACACAATACTATGTATGCTCATGTATACACTTGTACACATTGTGGACGTAAGGGCCACCTTGCTAAGTTTTGTTATGATAGAGTACATGATGTAAATTTAGCAAATAAATTTGTTTGGGTTAGGAAAGGAGCTAACCCCCATGGACCCACAAGAGTATGGGTACCAAAGACCACCCCTATGGTATTTGATGTAGGTGTGGCTCTCACTTGACGTGAGAGTGATGGTGCCTTGAGGTGGATGCGTTCCGAGCTAAATGGTAACTATTTTGGATGTATCACTTTCAAGGGAAGTATGGTGGGAGGACCACCTTGGTTTGGAGACATAGAGATGTAACCTCATGGTTTTGGTAATGATCTCTAACTCCCATTTATGTTTACATGCTTCCATTATTGATTTTAGCATGTTTTGTCATGATTATTTTGACAAATGCCATGATAATTAGATTGGTGACATACATGTATAGTATTTGAGTTACACCCATATTCATATGGATCATTATTTGTGTTCTCACTTTAGTTTAACTATTATGTATATCATAGCTCTAATAGCACGAGCATTTACCATAATGATTATATGAGTTTTGTTTTGATTTTTGCACTTCATATTTTGATTACTTGTTTAAGATGTAGTTTTCATTAAAACATGAGTATATACTTGTACAACTAGTGAGCCACAAATTGATTATTATATGTTTGTGCTTGAATGCTCATTTGTACCCATTAGATGTACTAGTATAGCCTAGTTTTGATGATTCATGCATTTTGACTTGTATTCTCTATTTTTGTGCATCTTTTCATGTTTGTGTTTAAACTTCATGTATATGTCTATTTTGTCTAAACTAATAGTTATACATATACATCCTTGAGCCACTTGTCTTCATGCATATATTTTTGTGGACTCGTTCATGTTTGGATATGTATGTATACTCTAGTTTGTACAAAACATACATATGACTCGGAGTTAGTATTATTTTAATGAAAATTAAATTTTGATGATTCTCATATTTTTTTTAAGGAATTTCATATTTGAGCTTAATTGTCGATTTTCATGACTATGTGTTCACACAAAACTTATACACTCACATTATTTGATATTTTCTCATGGTTTTGTTTTTATGAGTATTATATGTGCTATATAGACTTTGAGTGTCATTGGTTGAGTGATTTTCACGTTTCATAGAATATATTCTTATTTTATTCCTTCTTGAAAGATTTCGTACTAGTTTTCAAGTTTTTCATAAAACTAGTTGCGTTATTCTTCATGTGGTAGAGTTTTCAAACGTGTTATAATTATTTTCAAACTTATTTTTGAAAACCCCTACCTATTTAATGGGCGGTTGGATGGGCGACCATGCCTTGTATGCATTATTGAAAATCTATTTAAACATATGCATGAAATGGGTAGTAGGGAGTGTGAGTTATACACTTGATTCTCATTGTGTTTTCAATTGGTATTACAATTGATATTTATGTTGTATCTCATATTTATTTCTATATATGTATGCTTCAACTTCAAATGGTATCAATTTCGATTGGTATTTATATTTTCATATATATATATATATATATATATATATATATATATATATATATATATATGTTTTGATTGTGCTTACTATATCTTTATATTTTTGAGCACAAATTTTGTCATACTAAGCTTGATTTAGTCCTTAATGACAATTAATTTTAAATTGGTATCTTATTCAAGCTTATGCATTGTTTTCATGAGTATTTCATAAAGAGGGAGAAAATTCATGTTTTACCTTTTAATGGTTTTGTTTACCTTTGGTATCTTACTCCCACTCTTTATGTTGAAAAATGATATCTTAGTTTTCATTTGGTTTCCTATGCTCCTAATGAAAATTATTTTCAATTGGTATATATTTCATTTTCAATATTGGTATCAAGAATCTTAAATTGATAGTATTCTCTATTTGGTATCTCTATTGCAAAATGATTTTAGTGTTTAATCAAAAAAATTAGTTTATGTTTTTCAATTGGTATCAAAAGTGTAAAATATTTTCAATTGGTACTAATTTTTACAATTGGTATCAAGATTACCTATATGTTTATATCTTTCAATTGATATTAAAATTTTTGTTGGTTTCTTTAAAATATTTTGTTTATTTTCAATTGGTATCATAATTTGGTATCATGATGTTTCGATGTATACCTTCATACTAAATTGATATATCTTTCAATTAGTATCATTTTGATAATTATTCCTTATATGTAAGGGAAGTTTAACATCTTCTCTATATATAGATTCATGTTGAGTGTATGTCATATTGAAGTGATTGACCTTTCTTTGGTATGTAGTACACGTGTGTAGTAGGAGCTTCATATCTCCTTTTATACATTGCATATTTTGCTTTATGTGGTTAGGGTTTAGTCATATCTTTTCATATAAATGCTTGTATGCAGGGGGAGTTAACTTCACGTCTCTCCTCTTCATGAATGTATATAGCATATATACCTTTATTGTTTGATTTATGCAAAAAGGGAGAAAAATATTGTTTATGCCCTTTTATTGTTTGAACCTCTTTGTTGATGAATTGACAAAAAGGGGGAGAGATATTTTGGAGTTTGATATATGCATGTTTGTTTATATGCATATTTGTTTAAATTTGTTATCTTTTTCCATTGGTATCAAAAGCATCTTTTGTTGGTATTAGTATCAAGAGCATCTTTTATTGTTTTGTTGGTATCAAGAGTTTTTATTGGTATCAAGAGCAACATTATTTTTAAGAACATGTTTATTTTAAAATAGAGTCTTTATTAGTATCAAGAGCAACATTATTTTTAAGAACATGTTTATTTTAAAATTGATATCAAAAGTATGTTTATTTCATTGGTATAAAAAATCATGTTTGTTTCATTACCTTATTTTATGCATGTTTATCTTTATTGTTTATTGCTATGCATGAGTTAAGGGGGAGCTTCTATGAAGCTTAACTTTAATCCATGTATATATAACTCCATGAGTTTTGTCATCATCAAAAAGGAGGAGAATGTTGGCCCAGAGGCCCTTCACTCTAGTTTTGATGATGATTAACTCATGTAGTTATTATTAACTAATAATCTTGTGATATTTAGTTTCAGATATTTAACCAAGATATTAGTAGGTGATTAGCTTCAACAAAGGTGTTTTGGAGCTTTCACATGGTGATTCAAGAGCTCGAGCGTCAAGTTCACATCTAGCACTCAGTTGGAGTCAAGTTCGGTGGATCACGTTTGGATCGAGTCGACTTGGAGACGGAGTTCTACAAGAAGACATCCATTTGTTTAGTTAAGATTGTGTTTAGATCTCATTGTAAAAATTAGATAGTGTGATATGCTCAAGTTCACAATACACACACAAGTTTCATGGTTTGGTTTTGGTTTTCGATTTAACTGATTTTTGTTTTCATGTATAAATAGGATCAAAACAAGTTTACATGGTTTAATGTATATTAGATTTGATCTATATACATATATATCTCACATACTTAGAAAAACTTATTTTGATAGTTTACTTCATGAGTTTGGAGTTTTGTATTTAAACAAAACTTATTTTTAGATTTAAGTCAAAAACATAGATATAATACCTTTCATGTATATTGGATTCTATCCATGTATAATATGCTTCAAAGTTGTTTCAATATCATGTTTTTATATTTACATGTGTTTTGAAAAATCGGATTTCCATTTTAAAAATCCTAGTTTCAGAAAATACGGATTTTGGTTTAAGGCAAAATTTCTATCTCACAAAAATGGTTCAAATAGTTTAAAATATGTGTTAAATTTTCATCACGTATTTGTATTTCAAAGATATAATAAGAACTGATTTTTGTGAAATTTATGTGATTTTATGAGATTTAATAGAAGATAAAACATCAAGTTTTTAAATCCTATATTAGGCTGGACTGGCTATCTGTCAGTCGACCGGGCCGGTCGACTGAGGCAGAAGTTGGTCGACCGAACCGGTCAACCGACGTGCATAGGACGTGCACGCAGCCAGGGCTGGTGGGTCGGTCGACCGGGCAGTCGACCGTCCAGGGAGCTCTGCTTTCTGGAAATGGCCCCGGTCGACCGGCAGAGAGCTCTACTCTCTTTATCCAGTCTCGGTCGACCGGGCTGGTCGACCGGAGGCACAACGATCAGAAATCTGACCGTTAGGCCGGTCGACCGGGCGGTCGACCGGAAGGGCAAATCTGCCCTTCCAGCTGCCAACGGGCAGATTTCCTATGGGGCTATAAATACCCCCATTTGAGTTGGTTTTGAACAAGATTTTCAAGAGCTAAATTTCTCACCTTTACAAGTATTTTAATACAAGTTTTAAAAGAGTTTTTAGAACCAAAAGATTTTATCTTTATTTGTTTAAAGGGTTGGAAAAATCAAGAAAAGGAGAAGTCTTTGGGATTATTTTTAATCTTCATTTTTATATCTATTCTAGAAGTTTCCCAAGAGTTTTTCTTTGTGATTTTGATTTCAAAACTCTTTGTTTTCTTACACTTGAGCTTATCCATCTATCCTATCTATTAGGATCTAGTTTTGTGAGAAAGATTTAGTTTGTGATTGAGAGAGACCACTAAGTTGTAAACCTTCCATTTATTGTGATATCCCTCTAGGAGAGGTGATAGTATTGGTATCACTCTAGTGAGAGGTGATAGTGGAGGTTGTGTTGGAATCTCTCAAGTGTGAGGTGATTGTGTTTGTGTGGCTTTGAGCCTAATCCCTCTAGTGAGAGGTGGATTATTGTTTGGCTAAGTGCCTAAACCCTCTAGTGAGAGGTGGTTGTTTGGCTTTGTGCCTATCCCTCATTTGTGAGGTTGATCTTGTGTTGGCTTTGTGCCTTGCCTCTAGTGAGAGGTTGTATTGGTTGAGAGAGTAGTTGTGTATTATCAAGTTGTATTTGACCAAATCCTCAGTGGAGGTTCCCTGTGTGGGAAGTCCTGTGTGGATGAGTTAGTAGAAATCCTTTTGTGTGTAGAGCTGTGTGCTCGAACCTCAAAACATATCTCAGTGTTTGCATTTGATCCACTTTCTCTAACTCTCTCTCTTTTATATTGTACCTTGCATCATTCATATTGCTCATTCATACTTATATGCTTGGTATTGTTGTTTGTGTGACATACTTGTGTTAAACCAAGAGAGCTTCATATAGCACTTCAACTCTTATTCAGAGGAATCAAGAGGAGTTAGTCTAGAGCCCTTCACCGAAAATTCGGCTAAACTCTTTGGTTACACTAAGTTTGTTGCAATTAGTTTTTAAATTTCGCATTATTTGTCATAGATTAGCCTTAGACCTATTCACCCCCCCTCTAGGTGTACTTTCAATTGTATCGCTGAATATATCTGATGGAGGAGCACAGGTACAACATATCATTGTAATGCTCGTTCCAAACTACTTCCTGGCTAGCTAAGATCTTCTATATGGATGAAGTGATGTTCAGAGAAAGATCATTCAGCTGAGTCATGATGCCTACAAATGGATCAACAGCTAAACAAGAGGAACCAAAGATGAAATGTCACGCCCTGCTTCCCAAATTACGTGGAAACGGAATCGCGATGAGAGTCAGTGATGTATATACACGGGGAGAAGACCCCATGTATACACGCTAAGCCTAAAGTAACCTGAACAAGTTATAAAAATCTACTATGATAAATCAATATTACTGCAATATGACATATAAATATCTAACACAATGATAGTATATGAATGAAAAATAGAACAAAAGTCCAGTGTAGGGAATCGAAGGAACGACATGAATAAAAGAGAGTAACAATATACCGAGAAGGGACGACCAAGTAAGGAAACTCTGACTCCTCGCAACATGTACAGTCTCATCGAACACCTGAATAATAGAATAAAACATCCAATATCTAGATGTGCAAATTAAAGGTCGTCAGAAAGCGACCCAATGAATGTGTAAAATAAAAAGGGAAGGTGCACGTGCATTAACAGTGTATACATATCACTACAATACTGCTATAAAAATATACTGGATAAGATGTGACATGCATAAAGTAAATAAACAGTAATGTGGATAGCATATAGCAGGCATGTGTCAAGTCAGGTATATAATTAGGTATCATGTATCTATCATAACATATATATATATATATATCAAGTTTAGTTTACAATGTCAATGTAAGATTCAATTTTGTTATTAATTATATCAGTGAATACCAATTGCCACCTGTAATAAACACATCCCATACTAAGCCTATTACACATGTCAATCAGGATCTTATTTATTGAAACTAATTGGTTGGAGACATTGTCTGTGCTTTAAGTGGGTCACACACATATCCAGAACCACGACCTCAGTTTCCTAGTGCTGAACCAGACACTACTGCTAGGTACTGAGTAATAGTAACAGTAACAGTAATCTCACTGAGAAAATAGTGGAATAGTAAATAGTACAGATGGGATGTCAGTTTCTGTAGTGGAACCCTCTTTCAGCTTGGCAACCTATATCTTAGTCCACCCAAAATACACACATTATCTCCTCCATCAATTTTTCAATCCCGGTGTAAGTTGTTTAATGATCATGTTATTTAGATTATCAAGATTATTTTAAGTACATGTCATCTAGACCACTAGGATAACTTTGTGATGGCAACGATAACAACATTAATAGTATAATCAGGATATATGATGTCAGTGAACATGATAAACAGGACGATGTTGTTACCGTAAAAAAATATTTTTCAGTGACTTCGGTAACATGAACAATATGGTTTGCAGGTAAATGTCACCTAAGTTACTGTAACACCCCATCTTCAAAATACGTACTCAGATACGTATCCCAATTTTACGAGCATATTTTCTTATTTTCTCTTATTTATTTTTTCTCGTATAGTAGTACTGCATGATTTGACCTCTCTTGTAATTAGATTTGATCGATTTCACTTTCAAACATAATTTTTGAATATATTAAAATTTTCATGATTTTTCAGAATTTTTCTGAAATATTTTTATAAAAACCCTAAAATCGGGATTAATCAGTACGCTGATTTATTCTCAGATTTTTTTTAATTTATAAATGGAGTCAAATTTTGAGAAACTGCTTTCACATATTTTCTTAGAATAATATTTACTATCATAATATATTTTTTTATGGATTTTCAGAATTTAACAAATTTCGACCAGATTTGGTGTCGACCGGTATCGATGGTCGATTTCAACATTTTTAATTTGAAAATCATAAATAATTTTTTTAAAATATATTTCACCATAATTCTTAGAATAATATTTTTGATTTTTTAGAATTTTTGAGAATCATTCTGAGATACTTGATTTTCGGACGATTCCAGTATTTTTTTGAAAGTTTTTCGCAACCGCAACCAAATAAGGGGATTTAACCATTCCAATTATTTTTCATTTTCTTCCAATTACTTTTCTTCCTTTTCCTTTTCCTTTTCTTTTCTTTTTTCCTTCCTTCCTTTTCCTTCCACCATATTCTAAAAAACTTCTCCATTCTTCTATTATATTCTACAATCCTCCTCCAAAGATATTCCAATCCACTCAACTCCCCTCTTCGGTCATCATGGGCGGCCAAGCCACCTCACCCCCTCTCCATTTACAAAAAAACTCAAACCCTAACCCTTTTCCTTCTCCTTTAACTCCAACTCAAAAAATAACCCCCTTTCCTTCTCTTTTCCTTTTCATTTCTCCATCAAAACCTTAAAACCACCAACTCCTCCTTTATATTCACTACAACTACAACAACCACAACACTTACAATGCTTCACCATCATCTTCTTCCTCCTCCATCTCCATTTTATCCACTACAAACATTAAAACTCCACCATACAACTCCATTTCCTTCTCCATCTCCAAAACTACCACCCTCTACACAAAACCCTCTACAAAAATCACCTCCATATCCCCTCACCTAGGCCTGCCACCACCCCAAGTTAGAGGCCGGCCATCACCTCTCTGACAACCCCTTCGGCGACAATTCCACCATCTTTTCCAACACTATTTTCACCACCATCAC
Source organism: Agave tequilana (assembly GCA_038442645.1). Classification (NCBI taxonomy): domain Eukaryota; kingdom Viridiplantae; phylum Streptophyta; class Magnoliopsida; order Asparagales; family Asparagaceae; genus Agave; species Agave tequilana. The sequence goes on from JAVJIF010022499.1 coordinate 37,424, forward strand.
AATCCAATCATCACCACCACCTCTTTTATTCTTCTCCATCATCTCCATCTCCACTCTCTCCACCACAACACCACCTCCATCGCCCCTATTTCAACCTCCAACATTACCATCATCTTCACCTCCTTTAACTTCCTATCCATTTTCCTTCCAAAATCTAACTCCACTGAATACTACCACCACCTACTCCAACACCTTCACCTTCACCCTTTCCTCTCTCCCCTAATGGCCGACCACCACCTATGCCACCACCACGAGGTGGCGCACCACCCCTAGGGCCGGCGGATACCATAGGGCCAAACCCCCTCTCCTTCTCTCACTTCATGCTTTTCCTCGCTCAGGAATTCAGACGCGTGAAGTTTTAAAACTGGTATTTTAGGCGAGTGACTTTCTTCACAAAACTGAACTTGTATTAGAATTAGTATTGTGTTGTATTTTGTATCAGTCCGGTGTGATTGTATGGGTGTGGGTTTGTTATATTCCGTGGACATGTCTTGACTTGTATCGGACTGATATACTATAATGCTTGTAATAGTAAGAAGATCTCGTGCTAGTTCCTTTGTACCGACTCTGAGTTTTTGCCCACTACCGGGATAGCTACCCAATTGGTTTTAGGCTTGCAGTCTTATGGGTTTCGTGGTACCTACCAAGAGTGCGCTTAGACCCTGAGCGTACTTTGATCTCCGGGCTCTCTACTCAGCCTTCGGGCTTCACTACTTCACGGTAGCTTAGATATTCTCATGTTTATATGTATGCTCGTGTGATACTAACATCTCACGCAAGTACCCTTGTACCGACATTAGGTTTCTGCCCACTCTTGGGCTAGCTACCCAATTGGTTTTAGGCCTGTACCCTTATAGGTTTCGTGATAGCTACAGAGAGTGCGCTCAGACCCCAAGCGTACTTTAGCCTCTGGGCTCTCGCCCACTTTCTCGAAAGAGAAGTGCGCTTAGACTGTCAGGTCTCTCAGCTCCGCCTGGTAGGCATGCTTAGCACTTAGCGCTTTATCACTAGATACGTCTAGGCGAAACTCTGTCGGATTTTAGACTTGCCATCTAAGCTGAGTCATTCCAGTATCTCCGTCAAGAATTTTAGTGTTAAACACTGTTCGCTGTTCGTGCCTCCAACACAGCTTAACTTAGCTTGGATGTTCATTTGCTTGCTAGCTAGCTGCATTAATAACTATCTACTATTGCTTGCCATGCTATAACCTGACCTCTGACATGCTATTCTCGACCACTGACATGCTATCACTTGACACCTGACCTCTGGCATGTTTTCACTTGACACCTAATTACTGTCACCTACCATCCAATATGTTATACCTGACTTGTAATTATCACTTACGGGAATGTTAACCTGATCTCTTGATAGTAATCATATATACCTGATATTCCTGACATGCTCCTACACATTCCTGTAATCTGATACCTACCTAATAACTCGTAAAAAGAACAACTTACACCGGGTCGAAGAAACTTGCGGATATCAATATTTTTTTTGTATTTACAGTGGTATTAAGTATGTTGTGCAACCAAAATTTTTGGTTCGACCTCAGGGCCTCTAGGTGTTCTGAGGGGAGCGCTCGCTCCCTATATTCTATTGCATTCATGAAAAAGGGCATACAATAAGACCCTCATCTTGGCCTTGCGGCCAATTCCGAACACCAGCAATGGAACGTCTTGGACCATGGTCTCAGGCATGTATGAGACCCACTGTAAATATTATTCGTTGATAACCCGTTGGTTTCTAATAACAACCTCGACTTACTCAGATGTGGATGTATGGTGCTGGGATGCTATTACACATACCTAGACTATGGGTAGGACGAGTAATAAGAATAAATATTAAAAACGACAATAAAAGATTTATTCATGTTTAATCGCTTTCATCGGTATATGCCTTCATTGCATGCTTATTATTTCTGTACATTCGACATAACCTTTGATGCCTGCTTTCTAATTCGAATTTATCGATACACATGTACTTATCTTTGCACGTCACTTGGCATTAACCTGAACACTCGTTGGGGAGTTTCTGACTCCCTTGGACTTGCATGCTTAGGTTCTAAAGCTTAAATTGAAGTGGAGCCCTCCACCGAAGATCAAGCTTACCTCTCAGAACAGGCTGACTAGTCCCAACTCCTTCTGTTCCTGACTCTTCCCACTAGCTCGCGGGATTTCCCCTTAGCTCGTGAGCATCTTTTGTATTGTACATACTGTAAATCTTACTTTTGTAACTGGTCGTGATGTAATGTACATGTAATATTATATCACGCTCTGTGATAACTTTGTAAGTTGTACTCTATTTGGAATGTATATACATTACGTACTTCCGTACTCTGATTCTAGTCTGTACTGATGCTTAACGTATATATGTGAGATATTTTTGTCCTGCGTATATACGTCACAGTAGCGTCTCCATATCCGTCAGGGCTAGGCGTTACAGGTTGGTATCAGAGCCTAGGCTCTCACAGCTGCAGTACAACCAAGCAGCAAATTAATGGGATATTAATTTACAATTGGAATGCAGGAGTCTTGTTTATACAATCCAACTACAATATACAAAGTTATCTATTCTTTCCTGATACTTTTCCCTTGATTCCTAAAATCCATCTATCTTTTTGCTTTCTAGTTCCAACTCTTTTATCAACATAAATATGGATAGAAGGAATGGGTCGTAATAGCTCCAGACAATCACAGAACGGACCCACAGGAGAGAATGCAGATATTCTGAGGGTTATTCATAATATGATAGAGAATCAACAGAAGTAGACAGGGCAAAGATTGATAGCAGCTCCAAGGAACAAACGTCGGGCAACGTAACAGACTTCAGGCGGTTGCAGCCGACAATATTCATAGGGGAAGAGAGACCACTATATATTGAACAATGCTTAATCGACATCACTGATCTTTTGAAAGGGCACGAGTCCCAGAGGAAAATCAGGTAGAGTCGCTAAGATTCAACTGAAAGATGTAGCCAGAACCTGGTGGCTAGCTAAAGAAGTAAGACTGGATAAATCAATCACTTGGGACTAGTTCTCTAAGAGCTTTTATGATAGATTCTTCTCTACCACAGCTTAGAAGGAGATGGAAGAACAGTTCATCTGATTGTAATAATGGAACCGATTTGTAGATAAGTATGCCGCTGAGTTCCTAAGGCTTAGACATTTTGCTCCATATATGGTGACCGACGAAGAGAAGCGGGTAAGTGATTTCAGTAGGGCTTACAAATGGATATTCAAGTCCTCTTGATTCCCCAACAAATGAAAACATATTCCCAGGTCCTCACTATAACTCGAGAGGTGAAGCGAGGACCGGAGAAAAAGAATCTTAATCAGATGAGGAACCAGGCCATGAAAAGGCCATTTCAGTAATTAGGCAGAGGAGGTCTAGTCAGAGCTACAAAAGTCCCAATGATTAGACAACCATTTTGCTCAGTCCCTCTTCAGATAACCCGACCACTTCCTATATGTGGTTATTGCCAAAAGACAGGTCATACTCAGCAGGAGTGCCGTAGGGCAAATTAGTTGTGCCTGATATGTGACTCTGGTGATCACTCAATAGAAAGCTGTCCTCATAAGAGAACTGGGATAATGAACCAGACTTTACCAGCACCTTTAGTACCCATTGGACAGAGGAACCTACGGCCAGTGGTTAGGAGGGCCCCTCCCCCTCCACGACAATAGGTTTTCCACCCAGTTCAAAGGGGAGGCAGAACTGCAGCAAGTCGTAGAGGGGGATAAGCCTACAACTTGACAGCGAAAGAGGCCGAAACTTTCAAAGAGCTGATAACAGGTAAGATCACGGTACACTCTAAACCTGTTCTAGCTCTCTTTGATTCGGCGCTTCTCATTGTTTCACAATAGATAGTTTTACTGCTTTACATTCTATACATGTTAAATATTTAGACAGCCAGTGGGAGATTAATATCGGTAATGGGGTAGTCATCTCCAATAGAATTTGTATAGATTGCCTAGTAGAACTATGTACAGGACATTAACAGTAGATATGCTCGTACTAGATATTAGAGGGTATGACGTGATCTTAGGCATGACTTGGCTCAGCAAATACCATGCAGGTATTGATTATCAGAACAAGAAAATTATTTTCAAAATTTCACATCAAGCTGAGTTTCAGTTTGACAGAGAATATAAGTCTGCCAAGAGAAAGACGCGGATGACTACTGTTGAGATTCAAAAGAAGAGATTACTGATTTGGAATGAGTTTCCAGATGTGTTTGAAGAGATCTCAGGACTTCCTCCCGATAGAGCAGTTGAGTTCTCCATTGATACTATACTGGGCACAGTTCCGATATCTAAAGCTCTACACAGGATGGCACCCACTGAGTTAGAGATTCTAAAGAAACAGCTGCAGAAATATTCTAATAAAGGATTGATTAGATCAAGTTCTTCACCGTTGGGAGCTCCAGTGCTATTAGCCAACAAGAAAGATGGTGGTAAGCGGTTATGTATATATTACAGGGAATTAAATAAAATTACCATCAAGAATAAGTATCCCTTACCAAGAATTGTTAATCTTTTTATCAACTCCATGGGCCCGAGTATTTTCTAAATTGGATTTATAGTCAGGTTATCATCAGCTAAAGGTAAAGAAAGAGGATATTCAGAAGACAGCATTCAGAACTCGCTATGATCACTACGGGTTTCTAGTCATGCCTTTTGGAGTGACCAATGCCCCAATAGTCTTTATGGATTTAATGAATCGGGTTTTCTCGCCGTATTTGGATCAGTTTATAATTGTATTCATCGACGATATTTTGATATATTCCAAGAGAGACAGGGAACATGCAGAATACTTGAGAATATTATTGCAGACTCTCTAGCAGGAACAACTTCATGCTAAGCAGAGCAAGTGTGAGTTTTAGTTATAATGTATAACTTTCTTGGGTCATATGGTTTTGAAAGAAGTAATTTCTGTTGACCCCACCAAAATTCAGGCAGTAAAGGACTGGCCAATTCCAAGGACGGTAACAGAAATTAAAAGCTTTATTGGACTAGCCGAATATTACAGAAGATTTGTCCAGGACTTCTAAAAAGTTGCTGCCTTGTTAACAAAGCTCATCAGAAAAAGAGAAAAGTATATATGGATAGAAGAATGTATTGTAGCATTTGAACAATTAAAGGAGAGACTAATTACAACTCCAATCTTGAAGACTCTCTCAGGGACAGGAGGGATGGTTATATATAGTGATGCATCCAGAAAGGACCTAGGATGTGTATTGATGCAATATGATCATGTCATAGCTTATGCATCCAGGCAATTAAAGCCACTGAGAGAAATTACCCAACTAATGACTTAGAGCTAGCGGCGGTAATATTCGCGTTGAAGATATGAAGATATTATCTTCTGGGGGACAAAATATTGATTTATACTGATCACAAGAGTCTTAAGAATATTTTCACACAAAAAGAACTAAACATGAGACAAAGACGATGAATTAAATTGATGGCAGACTACGACATAGACTTGTAATATCATCCTGATAAGGTCAATACAGTACCAGATGCCATGAGCAGAAAATCAAAGAACAAAGTACTAGTACAATTCACTCTGCAGAAGAAATTGCTTCAGGAAATCATTAAATTGGACTTAATGCTAGTACAAGGAACTAGTGAGTCAGGTCAGTTAATGACTTTTCAGATTTAACCAACCCTGATGGATGAAATTAAAGAAGCTTAAAAGGAAGACCCCAGATTACAGAAATTCAGATCTCAAGTAGAAGCTGGACTAAGGACTGACGTCCGTATTCATTCAAATGGTGCATTTTATTTTGGTAATAGAATCTGTGTACCACAAGGGGAAGTTCAACATAAAATCTTGGTAGAAGCTCACAGTTCAGCTTATTCCATACATCCAGGAGGAATTAAAATGTATCAAGACCTAAAACAAAACTTCTGGTGGAATGCTATGAAGAGATAGATAGCCCAATATGTGGCCAAGTGCTTGGTTTGCCAGCAGATAAAGATAGAACATCAGAGAACAGCTGGACTCTACAACCATTACCGATACCCAAATGGAAGTGGGAGCACATCACTATGGATTTTGTCACAGCTCTATGCAGTCCTAAGGGTAACAATGCAGTATCGGTAGTCATCAATCGCCTTACAAAATCAGCTCACTTCCTACCATTCAGAGTGGATCAGTCAACAGAAGTTCTTGCAAATAAATATTATTAAGGAAATAGTTCGTCTGCATGGAGTTTAGATTAGCGTCGTGTCAGATAAAGACACAAGATTCTGATCGCATTTTTGGTAAAGTCTCCAAGAAAACCTAGAAACTCGTCTGAAGTTTAATACTTCATATCATCCTCAGACAGAAGGGCAGTCTGAACAAACTATTCAAATTCTTGAAGACATATTACAAGCCTGCATGCTAGAATTTAAAGGGTCATGCGAAGACTATCTTCATTTGGCAGAATTTTCTTATAATAACAGCTATCAGGCCAGTATGAAAATTGCTTCATTTGAAGCTTTATATGGTAGAAAATGCAGGTCGCCATTATGTTGGGACAAAGTCAGTGAAAGAAGACTCTTGGGGCCAGATATTTTAGTTCAGACAACAGATAAAATTAGAGTTATCAGAAATCACCTCCGGGCAGCACAGAGCCGACAAAAGAGTTGGGCTGACACTAACAGAAGACCATTGGAATTCAGAGCAGGTGATCATGTATTTTTAAGGATATCACTAACCAAAGGGGGTAATCTGATTCGGTACTCGCGAAAAACTTAGTCCAAGGTACATCGGCCCATTCGAGATTCTGGATTGTGTGGGAGATGTAGCTTACCGATTGGCATTACAACCATCACTAGAAAGAGTACATAATGTATTTCACATATCACAGCTTAGAAAGTATGTCAAGGATAAGAGTTATATTCTATATCACTCAGAACTGGAACTACAGCCAGTTATCCTATAAAGAACAGCCGATAGCCATCCTGGACAGAAGTGTCAAGACCCTGAAGAATAGGGCAATACCATTAGTACTGGTTTCTTGAAATAGGCATGCTCCAAGAGAAGCTACGTGAGAACGAGATGATATTATTCGTGAGTGTTACCCTCAACTATTTACATCTTAGTTAGTAAAACTCCTTGTCCCTATCTTCCTTCACATCCCCCTTATCGAAATTTTGAGGATGAAATTTTTTGTAAGGTGGATGGATTGTAACACCCCATCCTCGGAATACGTACTCAGATACTTATCCCGATTTTACGAGCGTATTTTCTTTTATTTATTTATTTTTGCTCGTATAGCAGTACTGCATGATTTGACCTCTCTGGTAATCAGATTTGACCTATTTTAGTTTCAAACACTGTTTTTCAATATATTAGAATTTTCATAATTTTTAAGAATTTTTAAGAATTATTTTTATAAAAACCCTAAAATCGGGATTAATCGATATCACTAGTTTATTCCCGGATTTTTAATTTACAAATGGAGTCGAATTTTAGAAACTGATTTCACATACTTTCTTAGAATAATATTTACCACTTACTACATTTTTCAGGAATTTTCAGGATTTAACAGATTTCGATTAGATTTGGTGTCGATCGGTATCGATTAGATTTGGTGTCGATCGGTATCGACAGTGGATTTCACGATTTTTTTTTTAATTTCAAAACCGTAAAGAATTTCTTGAAACGGATTTCACCATAATTCTTAGAATAATATTCTTGATTTTTGAGAATCATTCTGAGATACTTGATTTTCGGATGATTCCGATATTTTTCCGAAAGTTTTCCGCATCCGTGACCAAATCCAGGGAGTTCACCATTCCAATTATTTTCCTATTTTCTTCAAATTACTTTTATTCATTTTTCCTTTCCTTTTCTTTTTCTTTTTCTTTTCTTTTCCTTCCACCATATTCTAAAAACTTCTCCATTTTTTTAGCACATTCTACAATCCTCCAAAATATCTCCTCTTTCGCAAATACCTCATCCGCCACATGACCTACAATTCAGTACAAATAGACCTTCTTCTCTAACCAGAAGAGGGGTCGTCCACTAACACCTTGGGCTTTCCATCAGATGCCAACTAAAAAAAATCCGAATACATACCTCTAAGTCATGTAAACCGGTGAATTATAGTGAATTTTTCTCCTCCTATGGTTTTCCCAATTAGGGTTTTCGCATAAAAATATCGTATCTCCATCCATTTTCTGTGTTGTGTTTATTATTTTGCACTTACACATTAAATTCATACTCTCGTTTGTGATGTGAATCGGCCATCTGATTATTTGTAGCGGAAAATTTATACCACAATATTGCAAATTGATTTGAAAGCAAAAGTTGATTTGAAAACGATTTAAAACTATGAGGACGTTAATTCTGGAGACTTAATTTTGTAATTTCAATCAAATGATCATAGAGTAAAAGAGAGATTTAATTTTGGAATCTCAACCAAAGAATTAGCAATTTGAAATCACCTGAAATCTTTCCCATCTTCATTATTTCACTTGCCCATCTTCATTATTTCACCGAATGAGAGAGAGAGAGAGAGAGAGAGAGAGAGAGAGAGAGAGTAGCAAATCCAACCACCTCAAAGAAGCATTCGTTCTAATAATTAACTAATAAAAAATTGTAAAACTGGGCCTATTTAGTTTTCTGCTTTCTAAACAAACAACAATTTTTTTTAAAAGCTAAATTCTGATGATATGGATGGGCCACACAATTTTCAGTGAAAATCTTATGCTTTTAAGGAGTATTTATTTGCGTGATTTTGACCTGAAAAACATTAACAACCTTGGCCACATGACATTTTCCTGAGTAGGTGTTTGGTTAACATAAAAAAAGGGGGAAAAAAAAACTTCCGGTTCATGAGTAGGTATTTGGTTAACATAAAAAAAGGGGGAAAAAAAAAACTTTCGGTATTTCGATGGAAAACCGAAGTGGGAAATGAGGCCTCTCACTTCCTCACTTCTATCTCTAACCAAACAGCCCCCAAGTGAAATCTTGACAAATGTCATAAATATTAATAAAAAATAAAAAGAGAGCTGAAAAGTTATTAAAAAAAAAAAGAAGCAGTCGTTCAAATAATTAACTAATAAAAAATTGTAAAAATGTGCCTATTTAGTTTTCTGCTAAACAAACAACAATTTTTTTTTTTTGAAAAGCTAAACTCTGATGACATGTGCCACACAATTCAGTGAAAATCTTATAATTCAGGGAGTGTTTCTTTGCATGAATTTGGACTGAAAAAACGCTAACAGGGGCACATCAGCATTTGGTTAGCATAAAAAGGGGGAAAATATAATTATTACAATTATTCCTAGGTGGCCCTCCAAATGGTTTCTTTCGCCCAACCAGTTGAAATCACTGGAAAATCTATATTGTTGCTACAGTAACTCCGCAGTGATTCTAAATTGACTTGACGCATACTCAGTTATTGCGTTTTTCAGAAAACCACCAAACCAAACAGTCCATTGTTGCAGTGTCAGAATTCCCCCAAAAAAATCTTATGAGCCAAAACTCCATATCGATATAATGAGGGTCGTGCTGTGTGGGCTCCGGAGGATGTGAGAGACAAAGCAGGGATGGAAGAAAAAAAAGGGGAAATGGAAAATGGTTAATGCGAGTTTTGGTACACCCAAGGAGAAGAGTGGTGATCCTGCTTAGGGTCTGTTTGGTTGTCGTAACTGGCCGTAATTCGTAGTTGTAATTGGTAAAGTCTTTTACAATTGTAAATGAGTTACATGTATGTAAATTTTACGGTGTTTGGTTGGTAATATAAAATTGTAAAGTGAAAAAGTGTATTGTACTTTACGATGTTTGGTTATCGTAATGTATAAGTCGTAAGTGAAAAAGTTGACCACAAATTAACTATTTGGTGATTTTAAAAGTTTTAATACTGCAAATAAATATTTAAAAAGTTAAATATTAAAATTTTTTAATATTAATATAAAAAATAATACAAATTTGTATGACCACAAAATTAACTGTAACTGGGCTGTAAGTGAGTGGTAACTGGGTTGTAAGTGAGTGTTAGTTGAGTTACGTAAGTGTTTTACGAATTACGGTCTAAACAAACGTCGTAGTTGTAACTGGGTAGTAAATCATTCACGAATTACGGAGTTTTACGCGAAACAAACGGCCCCTTATTAGCTCCACACAACAAATAGTGAGCTCAATAGCTTAAAAGTGATAAAGAAATAAAATTTTAAAAAAAATGGAAGTAAGAAAGAAAGAGAAGAATGTTAATGCAAAGCTTGGTCCAAATTTCTCGCCTCCTCGGTTCGGTTCAATAAGAGGGCAAATCTTGCGTGTGATGTCACGGGCGGATTCTTTTGACTTCGAACCACTCAAACTCACGCGATATTTAGCTCGCTCTTACTCCTTAGAAGCGAAGCTAAGTCAACATAACCCTCACACTCACTCAAGAGAGAGAGAACACTTGGAGAAGAAGTGGAAACTTGTATTGCTTACTCTTACTTGGCTACAAATGAGCACCCTTGACCCCTATTTATAGGCAAGGGCTTGTACAAGAACTCTTTAGATTTGGAGGATTTTAGAATATCTAGAAGCTCCCATATATTCATCCCTAAATATCTTATTCTAGAATCTTCTTGGAAATCTTCTATAGAATATCCCTCTAGGAAATCCTCTATGGAATATCCCTATTGACATGGTATTTATAATATTGATCTAGAACACTCTAGAACTCCCTAAAGTGTTTCACCACATATGATGAGCCCAAATGAGCCCAAGATGAGCCCAAGTGAACCAAGATGGAGCGGTTCGTGACATTGTCCCCCACCTATCCGAGCGATGCCCTCATCGCTGAGCTTTCTCCCAATGGAACTTCTCGATCAAGTTTTCGAACTGCCAAAGAGCTCGTGCCAGTTCTAAACTGCTCTCGCTATCTGGCAATCCCTTCCACTTCACAAAGTATTACAACCTCGGGTGGTTGTTCGCTTCATGAACCGTCCTGTCCTCTATGATCTCTTCTGCTTCCTTGTCAAACCCATGCGAATTCCTACTGGTACTCGACTGGATTTCTCACGATCAGGTTCTTCCGCGTCCTTATGGTAAGGCTTTAACATGCTCACATAAAAGACCGGATGATACTTTACCGTTGGGGGGGAGTTGTACTCTATAGGTTACATTCCCCACTGTTTTCTCAATAAGAAATGGGCCTTCGTACTTTCTTATTAAGCTCTTGTGTAGTCCCTTGTGCCGATCAAAGTAGAAAGCTTGACAAGGACCAGGTCACCAACCTGATATTCTATATGCCTCCTCTTCTTGTCAGCCCATTTCTTCATCCTCTTGGCCGTCTTGCTTAGACACGAACACGCCAACTCATTCTGCTCTTGCCACCCCTTAGCAAATTTATAGGCAGCCGGGCTATTTCCCTTATAGCCTGTAACAATGGAGTTAGGAGTGAGCTACTGCTGTCCAGTGACGATCTCGAACGGACTCTTTCCGGTAGACTCACTCTTTTTTAGGTTGTAGGAGAATTGGGCTATGTCCAGAAGCTTCGTCCAATCTTGCTGGTTGGCACTCACATAGTACCTCAGGTAGACCTCCGACAAGCCATTCACTCGCTCTGTCTGGCCATCCGTCTAAGGGTAGAAGCTAGTGGAGAAGTTCAAATCTGACCCCATGAGCTTGAAGAGCTCTGTCCAGAACCTGCCTGTGAAACGGCCATCTCGATCACTCACGATCGTCTTAACCCCAATACTTCACCACATGCTTAAGGAATAGTGGAGCTACTACCTCGGCTGGACACTTGGATGGGACTGGAATGAAGATGCCATATTTTGAGAACCGATTGACCACCACCATAATAATGTTGCACCCCTCGGACTTGGGTAAGCTGATAAAATCTATAGAGATGCTCTCCCACGGTCGCTCTGAAATCGGTAGTGGTTCCAGCAATCCGGCCGGTACCCTTTGCTCCAGCTTGTCTTGTTGGCACACAAGACAAGTCTTCACATAGGCCTCAACATCATCCCTCATGTGAGGCCAATAATAATTTTCTTCTGCAAGCGCTAGAGTACGGTGCACACCTGGATGTCCCGCCCACTGCGAGTCATGGCACTCCTTGAGAAGCTCCCTCCTTAGGTTCCCGAACAGCGGCACGTACAACTGCCTCTTCTTCGTATAAAGCAGATCTCCTTCTAGCCAGAACCTTCGAGTTTTACTCTCCTTAGCATACTCCATCATGTTCTTGGTTGTAGGGTCCTGATCCAAGCCTTCTTTGATGCGGTCAAGTAAGGGACTCTGAGGATGACTCAGCATAGCGGCAAACTCAACCTTTCGACTTAGTGCATCTGCTACTAAGTTGATTCTTCTTGGCTTATACTCGAGCACATAGTCGAACTCGGTTAGGAAGTCCTGCCATCGTGCCTGCTTGGGAGACAACTTCTTTTGGGTCTGCAAGTAGCTGGTGCCCATATTTTCTGTCTTCACCATGAACCTTGAATCAATTAAGTAGTGCCTCCACACTCGAAGACAATGAACCACAGCTGTCATCTCCTTCTCTTGTACGGTGTACCACCTCTCGATATCATTAAGCTTCCGACTCTCACAGGCCACAGGGTGTCCTTCCTGCATTAACATCCCTCCAATCACGAAGTCCCTCGTATCGGTGTGCACTTCATATGGCTTGCTGAAGTCGGGTAGTGTGAGAACTGGTTCCTCTGTAACAACTCTCTTCAAGGCCTCGAAGGCCCCTTCGTACTTCGAATTCCAATCCCAAACCCGATTCTTCTTCAGCAAGTCAGTGAGTGGAGCAGTCATCGCCGTATAGCTCTTGATGAACCTCCGAGAGTAGTTTATCAAGCCAAGGAAAGATCGTAGCTCCATCACCTTGGTGGGAGGTTCCTACTCCAATATAGCCTGAATCTTGGCGTGATCCATCCGAATCTTACCTCTTCCAATGGTGTGGTCGAGGAGCATCACTTCCTCCTGTGCGAACGAACACTTCTCCCTCTTCATATAGAGCTCGTTGCTTCTGAGGGCCTAAAACACCTACCTCAAGTGCTCTACATGCTCGTCTATGGTTTGGCTATACACCACAATATCATCCAGTTAGACCACCACAAAATGGTCCAAGAAGGGCTCCAACACCTTATTCATCAGAGTGTAAAATGTGGCCTGTGCATTGGTGAGACCAAATGGCATAACTAGGAACTCGTACTATCCGTACCTAGTCACGCACACGGTCTTCGATTCATCTCCTTTTGCAATCCACACTTGATAATACCTCGAGCGTAAGTTAAGCTTAGTGAAGTATCTTACTTGATCCAACCTGTCGAACAAGTCCGCTATTAGAGGAATATGGTACTTGTTTTTCACCGTGATCTTGTTCAGCGCTCGGTAATCAATGCAAAGCCACAACGAACCATCATGCTTCTTTTGGAAGAGCACTGGTGCACATTGACGGACGAATATATCCAGCATCCAACAACTCCTTTAGCTATATCCGAAGTTCTTCCAGTTCTCAGGCGCCATGTAATAAGGACCCATGGCTGGAGGTCGAGTCCCTGACTCGAGTTCGATTTTGTGGTCCACCTCTCTCCTAGGTGGAAGCTTGCTTGCAGTTTGGCGGGCATGATGTCCTGGTATTTTTTCAAGACGCCTCGGATCTTCTTGGGCACGTCCTCTCCCTACTTTGAGCCTTCCTCCACCTTAATGGTAGCAAGAAAGGTCGGCTCATGTCGTTAAACTTCCTTGGATATTTGCAAAGCCGAGAGCATTTTGGATGATACATTCTCCCGCTTGATCTGAATTGTGCACGCCTTCCTCTCAAAGATGCATATAGTGTTGGTGTAGGGAACCAACACAACCCTTCACCTTGTCTAAAAACTCCAAGCCAAGCACTTGAAGTCATCCATGTGACGACTGTCAGGTTCTCCTGGCCATGCCACTCCCCTATGCTCACATCCACCTTGTGAGCTACACCATCGATAGGAGTGAGACTAGAGTTGACGGCCTTAATGGTGCCTCCTCCCTTAGAGATCTTAGGGCCCAGCTTGTTAGCAACATCAGTTGAAACTAGAAGATGAGAAGCTCCAGTATCTAGAAGGGCCTTGAAGGTTTTACCGAAAATGGTTGTCTCGATTGAGGCCTTTCATCCACCATTGCTTTGATCGCATTGAAGAGACGAAGTGAGCGGAGCCTAGTCTCCTCCGGTTGCTTCTCTTCTTCTCTTTGGACAAGAGCAGTGAGATTAGCCCTCTTGGAACAGTCAATGACTTTATGGGGATCTCCGCAAAAGTAGCAGGCTAACTTCTTCGGACGATCGCTTCCTTCATTGGTGTTGTCGCGGAACTTTCCCTTCTCAAATGCCGGCTTAGGTAGAAATTCTTTAGATGGTTTCTCTTTTTCTCCCCCACCTTTAGCAGGCTTGCCCCTCTTGTCTTTTGGTTTGGATGAATCTCCTATTTTCTTGAACTCGATAAGAGACTGTGCCACTTGCATGGCTTGGGTAAGGGTTTGGACCCCTTGCCTTTGTAGTTCCATCTTGGCCCACCCAGTGAGGCCATCCATGAACGAGAATAGAGAGTTCTTCTCGCCCATGTCGGGGATTTCAAGCAGCAACTCTGAAAATTCTTTTACAAAATCACGAATTGAACCTTTCTGAGTAAGGCGTCAGGGTTTACCTCGGGCCTCGTCCTCGGCATTCTCCAGGTAGAATTGCCGCTTAAGATTCACCTTGAACTCTTCCCATGTGTTGGTAGAACATGTGCCCTTTTTTATATCTTCACATCGCCTACGCTACCACAACGTAGCGATGTCTTCAAGGTAAAGAGGCACATCTTAAATCTTGGAGGCATCATCTCAAAATCTGACAGTATTAAAGTAGACTTTCACGCTCCAAAGGAAGTTAATAATCTCCCGAGCATTCTGAGACCTTTTATAAGGCTTAGGTTTGGGCACATCTTTATCCATAAAGGGATGTGACACCATACCTCGAGTTGCCAATGCGACATCGTGTTGGTCGATCCTTTCCTTAAGCTCGGCCAACTCCTTCAAGAGTACCTCCATGTGGTTCCGCAGAACCGCGTTCTCCTCCCTCAAGAAAGTGTTCCCTTGCTGCAACATGTCGACGGCGTAATTCAAAGCCGACTGCATCTCCTTCTGAAGCTCGTCTCCCACAGATTCCAGCTTCTCGATGTGCTCGTCGTAAGCCCCTAACTTATCCGCGACCGTAAGCTCCATCTTAGCTAACCGTGCCTTCAGCGTCGCCATGACATCTCGAGATTTCTCCCTACGAGGCTTGGGAGCATCCTTTGGTTCCACAACTCCAACTACCTCAGAACAAAGATCAGGGCTCGACATTATCACTCCCGAATCTAAGCTCTGATACCAACTGTCACGGGCGGATTCTTTTGACTTCGAACCACTCAAACCCGCGCGGCACTTAGCTCGCTCTTGCTCCTTAGATTCGAAGCTAAGTCAGCCTAACACTCACACTCACTCAAGAGAGAGAACACTTGGAAAAGAAGTGGAAGCTTGTATTGCTTACTCTTGCTTTGTTACAAATGAGCACCCTTGGGTCCTATTTATAGGCAAGGGCTTGTATAAGAACTCTCTAGATTTTGAGGCTTCTAGAATATCTAGAAGCTCCAATATATTCATCCCTAAATATCTTATTCTAAAATCCTCTTGAGAATCTTCAATGGAACATCCCTCTAGGGAATCTTCTATGGAATATCTCTATTTACATGATATTTACAATATTGATTTATAACACTTTAAAACTCCCTAAAGTGTTCCACCACATAGGATGAGCCCAAGATGAGTCCAAGTGCCCCAAGACGGAACGGTTCGTGACAGTGACACGTTGATTGAATCTTTTATAATATCTTATAATATGTGTGTGAGCCCCACTCACATAATATATTATAAAAAAAATTAATACATGTGTCAACACAGAATTGATTCTCTTATTGTATATGTGTGTGACTCACAAACATAAGCCGAACCCTAATCATCTAGGGTTAGCTGCATTGGACCCATCCCTTTAAGATGAGATTGTAGAGAGGCTGTCCGCTGGGCCAGATGAAATAGAGGAAAACCAGGCTTTGACGATGTCATTTAAATTCAGATTCTAAAAAGTTGGGGTAGAAATTTTTTCTTCTTCTAATTTTGTAATACTGAAATCATGTTTAGGAAATGAAAACAAGAAATTAAAATTTCAAATGTGATTTCAATCTCTTAGTTTTCTTGTTGATTGATGAAAAGAGAATTGAAATTGGAGAATACATTTAGCACTAAAAATTTTTTTCCCTCAAATTTTAAACCTTTCGAAATAGAATCATAATATTAGAATCAGTCTGAAGTGAGAGGTAACGCACCCATCAACCAAAATTTGATTTGGCATGACAAAACAATAACAGGAAGCAGGAAAGCTAAATAGCAACTTAATAAAATCATAGAGAATTAAATGCAGAAATGCCTGGCCAGGAGATTAAAACGTCTACAGAATAAAAGGTACACCAACAGCAAATTTGATTCCACTACTGAGCTTTTGCTTTTCAAGTATAAAAGTGGGGGTCACACACAAATTGAGTCCTCACTTTTTTCTCATTTTATATGGCCACCTGAATGAGAGAGAAAATTGATGAAAATTCTCATTCTTGGTGACTTGCCTACTCTCGCCTGTGAAAAGTATGGAATATATTATACATTCGCACACCAACATAAATGAATGTTCATACTCAATGAACAATTGCACCAGCTTGGTTCAATCATTAATGGGCAACCCAAAGTGATTATTTATGACGGTTTTAGGAGTTCCCCCAAACCCTTTGGCAATCTTCATCATCTCCTTGAGTTTTGCTTCCTCATGCTTTATTTGGTCCACTCTGTTCAGGACATTGGTCAGAAGGTCATCGCTGACGCTGCCGCCTGCAGGCAATGGTGTTGGGCTGGCGAGCTCAGATCGTTCTACTTCAAGCTGCTGATATAAGCTGAGAATAAAATCTTTCTGGGCATATAGCTTCTGCTCTGCGAGCCGGTACTCTGATTCCTGAGATCTTTTCAGCTCTTGGAGGACCCCATCAATTTCATCTTCAAGCTTCACCGACACGTTACTGTGATCAGAAGTGATGTATAGATTACCCTGAGCTCTACCATCAACCGCAGCATTTTCATGAGAATGTTCAATCCCATTCATGGAATTCGCACTAGCTGTACAGTCATCTGCGATTTCCGGAACTCCCAACATTGTTATTTCATTTCCAAGCAGTGGAATGTTACCTGGTTAGGAAATTGGATTTTTCTTTTTCAAAAAACCAGTAACAAGGAGACTGATATCTAATAAAAATATATATATAACACTTCAATGGAGCAAAATAGAAAAAGAAATTCCTCCTTCATTTACTTTTCTTACTGTACAAGTACACTAACATATATTATTTTATAAATTTAAATTAAACTAACATTTACTTCCTTTAATACAATACTACTTTATTTTGCATCATACATATCTATGAAACAAAAACCACTCAAAGACCAAGGAACATAGCTAACTAGGATATGTTAGCTTGATTTTATTTTTATTTTTATGTTGAATGGCTTGTGATTCCATTAGTGATGGAAATCACTATGCTCTTTTATCTATTTAGGCTATTTTCCTTTTAATTTCAGGTTGGGCTTATTTCCTCCTCTGTTTTAGTCACATATCGCGTATGACGAAAGACTTTTAGTTGTATGGACCTATAAAAGACCAAGTGTTGAAGTTACAGCTGATTTGAAAATTTTAAAACTTTGCATTGCAATTGGTATTTTGTGTTGAATCTCTACAAGATTATGTGATGAGTGGGAGAGCGATCTTCTTGGTGGTGACGCCAAATTTAATCTTATCCTTGGTGGGAGAGTGATCTCTTCGTCGTCGACATCGCCGCCACGGTGATCACCCGCCTACAACCCCGACACCGCTAGCAGTCCTCATCGCCAGCTGCGCCTGGCCTCAGATCTCCTGATATCTCGTCGACGAGTTGTCAACAGCCACCACAGAAGATCCCGTCGTCATTGTGCCGACACTGCCACCTCGCACTATTGCCGCCACGAAAACCCTAGCCAACTAAGCTTTTCATATTCTAATTATGCAGGAAACAAAAGAGAGAAAAATCTACCTCTGCGTGTTGCACTTGTGTTGAAGGCAATCTAGTTACTTGAAGTAGTAAGAAGTAAAGTCGTGTCTCGTTCCAATACTCTAGCTGAGTATACAGCAATGTCTCATATTGTATATGAGATGATGTAATTAATATCCCTTTGTTGGAACTAAGATTTAGTGTGGATGGTCTGATGCTTATGTACTGTGATAACCAAGCTCCTATTAATATAGCCAACAATCTTGGCACTCATGAGAGGACCAAGTACATAAAAGTAGACTGTCATTTTGTTTGTGATTCCGTCTCTCGGAAGTTAATTTCTACTTTACTCACTCCATCTCTTGAAGAGCTTGCAGATATGTTAACAAAACTTGTTCCTCCTAGAATTTTCTCAGCATGATAAATATATATGTTTCAGCTTTAGAGGGAGTGTTAAACTCTTAATTAATTAGTTTCCCATCAGAAATCTTTTTTTAGTCTTTGTTTTATTAGAAGTTTCTATATTGTTTGGAGTCTTACTCAAATTATGAGTTGTATTTTGTTTTACCTATAAATAATAAGTGTTGAGGGAGGAATCATCATCTCTCTCAAATCGTTTCATTTCAAATTCTAATAACACAAATGTTGACATCATCCTTATTATAATTAATCTACATGGTTTAGATCCTTCTAGAAGTCACATGAGATGCCAAGTATATTTTATAGAACAACACATACATAATGAACCCATAAAATAAAAAAATATTGGGTAGAAGTTCTAACTTCCGAGAATGGTGAGTTCACGAAAACAACTGACCTGCTGTTGGTGTCGAAATATTATTTTCCTCCCTCCAAATATCATCAAGAGAAACCCCATGTTTAAGCTGGATTAAATATCATACGGTAATGCTGTTGGTTCAGAAACCCTGAAATGAGATGGCGAAAACTACAGAGAGACGCCTACTGCATAGGAAATGAAGCAGTTAACTGTAAAAGTTACCGAAATAAAAAAGCAGTACCTTAGCCATGATAAGCGCAACACGATTCTGCAAATCCTTTGCTCTCTCCTGTTCTGAGCCATGTAAAATGCAAAAACACATATTCAACATCTTTTCAATATCATCTCGGGAGTCAATAGATTCACAAGTTTTATAAGCTTGGTGACATGTGTTAAGAGGTCAGTTTTATTATCGCAGCATCTACAATAATACTGTGCATCCAAATCAATGCTTCCTCCAACCTTCCCAGCCATGTAAGCACGAAGAGCGCAGTCCATGTGTGCGACATGCCCACAAATAAACTTTTCATCTACCACAGCCTCACATCTGACAAAACTGTAACCTCCATACGTCCAGTCAACTGTGTTACAACAAAGGATACAGCAACAGTCGTGACAAAAACCAGTTTCGCTGCAGCAGATATTGCAAGACCTGGCTGCCAAAGCATAGCTTCTTCCTTTCCCTCTAATACTACACATTGAATTACCAGCTTTACAATCCCGTCCAGTAGCTGTTTCAGATTTAGAACATCCATTAACTTCTAAACTTCCACTCCCTGTTTCTGCAAAATGTGTGACAATGCTGCATTATATACTCTAACAACTAAGTTGCAATTAATATGGAGTTAAACTGAAAAACAAATATCTAGTCTGCAATTATTACATTAGCACAGATTCTATTATTTCCAAATAGGTGGCATCAAGATAAAAAAAGATGACATTCAAGCAGGAGAATAGCAGGATAATGTATAGGGGGGAAAGGCAGAACAGCTAGATTTATCCAAGGGTTTAAATTTACTTGTCGGTTGGGATCATGCTAGCATGATTTGGCTAGAACTTGATATTAGCAATTATTCAACATAATATTGAACAAACAGTTTGCTGTTCCAGATGTGTCAACTTATCAAATTATAACCAGAGGTCCAGAAAGAATATTAAAACAGTTTAAGTACACAAAACCAGATAAACAGTGCAGTTGACAGATTTCTTAGAGATAAAAGCAAAATGATATGCACATTTGGGCACGGTTCGAAGACTCGGCCGAGTCGTATCCGTCTCGGCGCCCGCCGAGACGAGTCTGAGACCCGATTCGAAAGATCCACCCAGAAACAAGCGAATCGGTCTTGACTCGGAGTTGACTCGGCCGAATCGGCCGAGTCACGATACAACTCGGCTGACTCGGCCGATTCGGCCTAGTCAACTCTAATCGGCCGAGTCAGCTCCGAGTCAAGGCTGATTCGATTAAAAAAAAACCCAAACTTACTGGAATCTAGGGCTCCCCCGCCTTCGCCGCCTGCCCGCTTGTCGTCGCCGCCTGCTCCGCCTGATCTCTCCCTTACTTTCGCCGCCGAGAGAGGGGGGGAGAGGAGACGAGGGAGAGGAGAGGGAGACGAGGGAAAGAGAAAGCAGAGAGAAGGGAGGAGAGAGACGAGAGAGAGGCAGATAGGGGAGGGAGAGATCTCACCAGATCTCTCTCCTTTATCCTTTTCTTTTTTTTGTTTTTTATTTTTGGGTTTTTTATATTTACCCCCTCAAATCTTTTATATTTCCGAATTTACCCCAAATCATCATATTTTCCCAATCACCCCCTCAAACAAATTTGTTTTGAACATGTGATACATGATTTTTATGTCTACATCTTTTTACGATTTGTCATGATTTTTTTCACAATTTTTAGCTTTCTATGTACGTTTTCCGCGTATCGTCCGAGTCTGATCCAAGTCGCTGAGACCGATCCGTCTCGGTGCCAGTAGAGTCGATGGCCGAGACCGCGACTTTGAACCATGCATTTGGCAAATCAGAAATATGCACTTGATGATGATACTGCTAAAGCAAAATACAACGCAAACGGATAGTTTCTACCATAAATTTTCAACAGAATAAAGGAATTAAACAAAGCTGACCTTTTTGTGTATAACCAGCTGCAGGAACTTTCCAGATGAACGAGGCAAAGAAGGCATCAGCATCAGCTTCAGGATATTCTTTCCGAATAGATTGTGCAAGTGAAGACCGGCTATGAAATACTGTGGGGAGATTTTTTAAATTTTTGGGCGGATAAAGGGACTTATCAAGCCAGTGGCCTGACATAGTTACTCTCCTCCCAACCTTCCATGTCCATACATCTCCTGGACGAGGCCAACCTTCAGGAGCATAAGGCAAACCTTTTCCTGATGAACCAGCATCAACAGGTGTGGCAACTAGAGGATTTTCCTTTGAATATTGTGCACTACCATTACTACAGTCTGACGAATCAACATCCATAGGTTTGTTTTCTTCTTCCATTGAACCCAGACAGGTACCTGTAGAGCATACCATCCAAAGATACCAAAATTTTAATCTAATTTAAAATTCAAAAATCAGTGCCATGCAAGTTACCGCTTGCCATTTTGCTAAACAAAAGATCCTTGAACAAGGAAGCCAACATCTGATATTTTAATCTAATTTATGGTTATGCAAGTAATCTAATAAGAAGAAATTGTCAAACATATGTTATCTAACTTACATCAAACCCCCTCAATTGTGATCTAGTTCATGCTTACCAATCCATGGTGGTCCCACCTGGATTGCAAAAACTGCAGACAGAATAAAAGAAGATAGACTAGTACCAGATTGATTCAATGAGTTCTTTTGATTTATCGTTAGAATTTCTGGATTTTAAGACTCTCCACTGTGGCTTTAAACTTCGGAATTTGAATTTTGAGTATTTAATGTAGTTAGAATTGTGAGCATATTTTAATTATAGTTGTATGCTTTCTATTTTTTGAGTAAGTATCAAACCAAGACTTCCTTTATGGATAATCAAAGATGAAAGTTTCTATGATCATAACTCCTAATTTTACATATCTTCAAATGTACATTTATCTCTTCTCTATCCACATGCACACAAATAATACACGCATAATTATCCAAATGATTAAACTGAATACTCCCAAGTGGCCATGATCCCAAAATACCAAGACGATTATGCCTATTCACTTTGCACCGTGTATGATCCAAGGTAGCCCATATCCATACGGGGACCAAAGCTTACCTTGAATCTAGTATTACTGGTCTAATAGGAAGACTGAGAGACAACTTAGTTAGTTAACAAGCCTCAACTTTTTGGCGAAAGGGATATCTATGGTAACTTGTCTAAACAAGATGAAGGGTAGAACCATAGAACTATATCGAGGAGAGTATCCAACAAATAAGTAAGATTGCACCTGCATCTAGCGTTTAGTATATCATATATATAAAGCCTTAATGTATCATCATTATCTTAATTAAAAGACAAAATGAATACACAAATATTTTGCTAAGTGAAGCTTTAACGGGAATCTATGTTGCACGGACACGCAACATTGAAATGGACATGACACGCGGATATGTGATAAATTCTTTAAAATACACATGATATGTGTGTCCGACATGCGCATCGGACACGTTTCGGACACGACATGGCTTCATGATGGAGTGTCCATGCTACATAGACAGGGATGATAGAAGTTAGAAAAACAAATTAGAGAGCGTGAAACCAGCTGAGGATGTTTGTTAAATTACTCTTTCATCCTATTTCTTTGCTTTGTACTTCTTTTTTAATATTTCTCTTATTTCTAATCCCTTTAAATTCTTCTCAAGACTGTCTCATTATTAACTTATCCCCAATTTGGCTACCTTATTCTTCATCCTATGAGACTAACCAATGTTTTGCTAGGTAGCACATATACTTCAAACGTGGAGTCGTGTCTTGTCGAATACACTTGTCGGACACAAACTTTTATTTTTTATATAGTTTTCAAATTATTTTGTGTGTCCATGTATCATGTCGTGTCTACCTAGGTTTGTCCTTGTCCATGCAACATAACTTTTGCGTGACCAAGTGTATTGAACCACAACTCCTACACAACATGATTATCAACCCCCACGCAACATCACTATTAAAGGTATGAATATTTCATTCTCAAGCCTACCGGAGATAATTTGGCGGTTGGGAAGTTGAGAACATAGTTAGTAAAAAAAACTTCATTTATTTTTCAAAAAAAAAAACAAGAACATGTGTTATTAAGACTCATCTCGTTATTGGAGTGATATTTGCTAATAAGAGTTAGTACTCGTATTTGCTTATAAATAAGAGTGTAGAGAGAAGACTTAATAACTCTCTAATTTTTATATCTAAATCTTTTCAGCTTTGAACCCCATACTAAACACGAATATTTCAGGTACTATCTTTTTGTTGTATCTTGTTTTGCTAACTATGGTTGAGAATTGGAATAGAAACTACGTGAAGTTACTTCTTGCTTTACATGGAATACAATGGTTGAAAATCTCAATATCAATAATTGTACCGACCGGTACTTTTTAGTATAAATATCAATATGGTCGTTAATACCTGCAATATCAGCTATACCAGCCTTGTAATGACTGTTAACATGGTATCAGGCACCTAAAAATGTGATACGATATTGCTGATATATATCAGAATCAGCCGATATTTGAAACCCATGTGAAAAATAGTATAAAGCCTCTCCCTCTATGCTCGAATTCTTCTGCTAGACACCTTAATGAGCTAATTCGGTTTCGTCAACCACTCGCTTTTCTAATCGCATTAATACAAGCATAAACTTATTGGTCACAACACCACTATTGATTCACTACTTATCCACCACCAGTCTCTCTTTTGTCATCTCTTGAGACCACACAACCACGGATTGAAATCTCAGTGTCGGTATCAACAGTAAGTTTTTGGTATGCCATTGCCTCCATTGTTGCCACTGGCAATGGCAATTACCTCACTATCTCATGGACCAACGAGTTTCCTTTAGCCTTATTGCTATCTCTAAGATATCGGCCTCGGTGACACCTTAAGCACCAAGGTGTTGTTCCTACCACCGCTATCACAATCCCTACCACATACTTCAACATTCAACTCTCACACCCTTCTTCAGTCATTGCCTACCATTGAAAGGCAATCTAGTAGAAATTTGCTAAAGGGACAACTGATTGCCTGAGTATTTCTTGCTTGATGCCGATGAAGAATCTTCTGTCTACTACAGTTTTCTTGACAATGCATTCTATAAATCCTCGTCAAGAAGTTAGCTTTACCTATCTAGGAGCTTCCAAAGCCACAAATCCTAGCCATGATTGAAAGTCATCAAATACCAAAGTCACGAAGCAGGTTTAATAGCTTCTACTATTAATTGGCATCACAACAGAGCTTGGCATGACATTGCATACATGACAACCATAGAGATCATGTTGCTTGAACATGCATTCTACGTCAGAGAGACCTAAGACACATGAGTATGACTGACAAGGCACGCTAAAGAAGCTTCCATCCTTTCAAAATTTGTTAACTCACATTAACCTCTCTTAACAAGAGAGATTTTAGGCCTTCAAAGCCAACAACCGCAAAGAATAAAATGACACGGAAATATTGCTCCCTCGACAACAAAAGAAGCTGACTAGGGTATTTGAAGGGAAAAAACGTCTCCATCATCTGCAAAAGAGCTCATTTTGTGTGGATGTGCCTGCTCTTGTTTCCCCCCTTTTTGTAGGCTTGGGGGTAGGCAATCTCTTCTCTAAAATCCCTTTATTGGTTCAATCATTAATGAAGCCTATTACTGATGAATAACAGGAAGGTTTGCTTTAGAAAAATTCCAATGCACTGTAAATTGTTGAAATTGGAGTAAGGTATTTTGCAACAAGTTGCCGACGCTAAAATAACACCTAATGACTAGGAGTCGGGCCCTCTCTAAATCATTAAATCATATACTAGGAAGCATGGACACAACCAGGATGGCTCCGGCGGTAGGAGCAGGGTCAGTTCTTAATCATTAAATGCTATAATAGGAATCATAGATGCATAATATGAACATGACATAAACACAAACACGGTGAGACACAATACATCCCTAAAAAATGGGATGTGGGGACACTCTGCATGTTTATGTGTGTATGCATGTCTACATACGACACACACCAAACTCATAGCAATTAAGACATATTTTATTAAAAGTAGAAAGGAAACAAAATGAAATCCTAATATCTATATTCATAGCTTCAAATAATAAGTAGACAAAAAAACAGAAATCTAAAAGTTCAAAACCTCACTTAATAAAAGTGTATGAAACCTCTCACATGTTAACGAAGTGTTTAGGTCCTCTTAGAAAAATATCAATGTAGGTGAAAGAACCCTTTTATACTTCTGTTCAAGGGACATCATGGATCCACAGTACCTATAGCGCACTCTCTAGAATTTGTTTAATAACAACATGACTCGATATGCAATCTTTTTGGTTCTAAAATCTGATGTCTCTCAAGTGCCCGATACTGTGGGGCAAGTGTGAGTGTTCAATACATGTCAAACACGAACGCAAGATTCACTTTGAAGCACCTATACTTCAAAGATTAAATGCACTAGCATCAAACTGAAAAGAATAAACTACAATGTCCTAACAGCATAAAAGATCCTCTTAAATCCAACAATGTTGAAATAAGGCCAAGCTTGTAACAATGCATAATGGGCCTTACACAAGTCAAGAAAGATTGATTTGCTCAATTCTCATTATGATAGCTTTCATATGTTTGATGGTGAATCCATTGATGATATGCTTACCCGTTTCACTACAATTACTAATGGACTTGAATCTTTAGGTAAACCTATTCACAATGATCAAAAGGTGCGGAAAATCATAAGAGCACTTCCTCAAGCTTGGGAAGTCAAAGCTACCACCTTCAAAGAGCTCAATGATAGAGAAAAAATGGATTTCATCACCTTCGTGGGAAATTTGAAAACCCATGAGAGATGGAAATGAAGGTAAGATCGTGAGCCACAAAAGGAGATTTGTGTTGCACTCAAGGCTTCCCCAAACGATTTCATGAGATTTTTCTATAAGATGTTCAATTGGTAATATAAAGATATAAGGTGTTACAACATTTTTCACTACTTTTTCTAAGGTTGAAGTCTAGAATTTGTACATAATGGCTTCTATGGCTTTAGTGTTAATTTTACTTCGATGAAACAAATGGAGCCTATTTGATTGTCTACAAGTGCAAGTTGGAAGTGAGAAACTATTTCGCTTAAAAGGGTAGTTGTAAAAAAGTTTTGTACAATTAAGTTTTCAAGTGTTTGGCTGGCAATATGGAAGCGTAATTGGGAAAGTATATTCACAATAGTAGTGTTTGGTTATTTACTTGCAAGATATGCTAAGCATGACACAAGTAAAAAGTTTAAGTAATTAAATTTAAAGCAGATCCCTTAATTAATATGTAAATAAAAAATGTTATCTAATAATCAAAAACATTAAACTAATAATCAAAATTAATCTAATATCAAAAACATTAATCTAATAATCAAAAACAATAATCAAATAATCAAAAATTAATCAAATAATAAAACATTAATCTGATAATAACAACATATTAATCTAAAAAAAATATATATTAATCTAATAATAAAAAACATTAATCTAATAACAACATATTAATCTAACAATAAAAAACATTAATCTAATAAAAAATAGTAATCTAATAATAAAAACATTAATTTAATAATAAGAAAAAATTGCAAATGGATCTGCAAGTGAGCTTTGCAAGTGAGCCTTGCAAGTGAGCCAGCAAGCGGGTCATAAAATTGCAAATGGGTGTGTAAGTGGGCCACAAAATTGCTTTTTGGCTTGCAAGTGGGATTTGCAAACCAAAAAATGTCCAAACAAAGTAAAACATTTAGGTCCAAGTGGGTTTTGCAATCTGACCCACTTGCACCCAAACAAACAGCCCATAGTAGAAAAGCTTATCGCTGCAAGTGTGGTTGCACGCTAACCAAACTTGTAGTTGAAATCCTAGTTACAGCAAAACAAATAGCCTCTTAAATAGAGCTAGATTTGGGATTGTTGTCTTCAGACATTTATGTTATTTAATTTCCTTTGAATAGGGTTCAGCTTACAGGAGACCTAGTTCACTGGGCATAGGGATTTGAAAGGTAATGTGTTGAGTTATAAGAGGTTCCGAGTTGAAGATAGAGCTATTGCTTTTGTTAGAAAAGTATTAGAATTGGGAGATCGCCATCTTAGGACATTGGTGAAACATGGAAAGTTCACCTCTTCGCAAGTTTCACACATTTTTTTTAGTTTCTATATTCTTATTTGCGTAGTAAAATGTTGTTTCCTCTACTAACTATTGGATATTAACTCTTTTTCTATCTGTCTCCTCATCTCTAGACTTTTTATGTTATTCACAGGATCCAAAAATTTCCCAAAAAAATCTTACACATTTTACTTTGTGACATGATATTGGTTAAGATCCGACTTTCAACACCTAATGGCTATTTTTCTCTTGCGTTCTCTTTCAAGATAGAACATAAGAGAAAAACTCAACGTCTGATTAATCACTAGAAGTTAAAGATCTCATACATAAAAATCTTGCTTTTAGCAACCAAATTTTTATTTACTCTGATGTAAGCTCAACTAAAAGGAATATGGTTTGAAGAGATTAGCAGTGCTAGATTTTACAACAATGAGCCCACTAATTTAATGGTAGTGTTAAACATGCTTAGAATTTATATGATCCAAAGAGGAAAACCCTTATTGGAATATAAAATCTAATCATATTTAACACTTAAACATCTTTTCTTTTAATTAGTATGAGATAAATCATTTTTCGCTCTTTTCATATTCCTCTATAATCGCTCAAAGGGATTTGAGACACTAAATCCCAACAATCTCCACCTTGACTCGAATGCAATCGCAACAAATCTCCACCTTGGCTCGAACAGGGCCGAACCAATTTTTGAATTGCATGTACTTCAAGCTCCACTTTGAACCTTAATTTGGGTTGCATTATCTCGACTTCACCTGAGCTTAATTCTCCTATCATACTTCCCCTTTTAATTCCTGTTCCTCGTCTTCGCCTCGAGCCAGCTCTTATGCTCTAGTACCTCAACCTGACTCGAGTCTTCACCCACCTACAACACTCCTTTGCTTTCCCGGTTCCTCAATTCGATCAAATCTTCACCCTCAACTCACCAACAATTTTCACCGCTCTCGTGGCACCATGCATCCACAAGTAAGACCCAATCCACCTTTAGCTCTGTTGTCAGTTTGTCACAACAATGGCCGTTTAATTTAATGGTAGTGTTGAACTGTAAGGACTTGAGACTCCATCCGAAAGACTAGCTTTCAAGGTGGAGTAGCACAAATCCTTATACACCAAAGACCACCCCATGTCTAGCCAATGTCCCAAATCCTTATATACCAAAGACCACCCCATGTCTAGCCAATGTGGGACTATTTTGTTTACATAATTCTTAACAATCCCCCTCAAACAAAGAGTTTGGGCCTCCCTGCAAGCCGATCTTTCTCACTCGAGAAGATCATATGCTCAATCGAGATTACTCCTCTTCACTGTGCTGACAACAACACATCTTATATGAAGCACCTGGAGCACCACAACCGCCTCGAGAGCTTGATCTTTTTTAGGGCTGTTTGTTTGGCCGTAAAAGGCCTAATTCGTAAATGACTTACAACCCAATTACAACTATGGTGTTTGTTTGGATCGTAATTTATAAATCCAATTTTCCCCAAGTATGTAAATTCCTATGTGGAACACACACAACAGCCATTAGCTGCAAGTTGGATTTAACCTTCCAGTAGCTTGAATACAAGTAGAAAGAATACAAGTAGAAGGGCCATAAGCAGGTTTCAAAGACTCGGCCGAGTCAGAGTTGACTCGACCGAGTCGAGTTGTCTCTAGAACATTCACCGTCATCCAATAACGAGATACGAGTCGCTAGACGTGGTGAAAATTGCACGATCCAGGCAGACTCGGGTATGACTCGACCGAATCCGCTGAGTCACGAGACAACTCGGTGAGACTTGGCTGAGTCATGCTCGAGTCCAGGCATAAAAGGAAAAAAAGAGGTCTAGGGCTTACCTCACCCGCCTGTCGATGTCGGACACTCGCCCTTCTAGCGCCGCCGCCGGCCTCTCTCCCCCCCTCCCTTCCTTTGATCTCTCTCTTTCTCCCTCCTCCCTCCCCGAAGGGAGAGAAAGAGAGATCGGAAGGAGGGGCTCTGTCTCTCTCCTTCCCTCTGATCTCTCTCCCTGTCTCTGTCCCCCTTTCCTCTGATCTCTGTCCCGCTCTCTCACCCCTTCTCTCTCTTTTAATCTCTATCCCCCTCTGATCTCTCTCCGTTTCTCTGTCCCCCTCTCATCTGATTTATTCAACATTCAAATTTCTCTCTCATATTTACTCCTCAAATCTTTCATATTTAGCTATTTAACAATCAAATCTTTATTTATATTTGAATTTTTTATATTTACCCCCCAAATCACATTTCTTATATTTACCCCCTCAAATCATCATAGTTCCCAAATTACCCCTCAAAACAAACTCGTTCTAGACATGTGAGACATGAAAATTGATGCTTATATTTTTTAAAGATTTGTTGTAATTTTTAAGAATTTTTTGAGTTTTCGATGTAGCTTTTTGCGTGTATCGCCTGAGCCCTATCCGAGATGTCGCGACCGATGCGTCTAAGTGCCCGCCGAGTCGGCAGCCAAGACCGCTTTGAACCATGGCCATAAGTATCCCCAGTTGCATGATCGGATTGTTCTGGAGATAATCATGATGATAAGCGACACACGCATAAAGGATGTTGGTAGCAAATAAAGAAGATATGTAAGCACAGATGTATCATCTTACATCAATCATAGGTTCCGGAGGTCTATATAGGTCTGAAATGTGGTCGATGTTTTCTGCTTCTGATGTTGGCCTTGCACAGATTGAACAATAGGGTGAATTTTCTCTACTTTGGCTTTCAATGGTCATGTTTTGAGTGGCTCTAGAAACCTCAGACATTGTTTCTTCCAAGTCAGCAATCACAATTTGGGTAGAATAGACTGATCTTGCCTTCAGCAACGTCTATTTGATTTCTTTTACACTGGTAAAGAATACACCTAGTTCCCTTTAATTGGCTTTTTGAACATCAATTAATGTTTCATGGTTTTTTAAACTGAAGCATTATGGTCACTCATGTTCTAGCAGACGAATCAGAGAAAATGTAATATTTCTTAGAATTATGTCTGAAAGAATAAAAAAAACATAGTAGAAGATGAGCATCTTTATAACAACGCATACAGGCTCAATAAATATCTATCCCCTAGAAGGCAGCTTCATAGAGTAAACATACCTATAATTGTAATTTAATCTCTGGAAATAAATTAAGCCACAACATGGTGGGTTTATCAGAAATATTGAAAACATACCAAAAGCTTGAAGTAATTTATCATAAAAAAGCTTAGTCATGGCAAAGAAATAGCAAGAAATCATTCACAATCTAAATGTAATAGATTACAGACCAAAGAAAGGTTGTTGAGAAATGAGGAAGCCTAAAGGATAAACAAAGCAATACCTAGAAATGCTGGAAATTTAGAAAAACGTTAGTTAAAGGAAGCTACAGAAAAAAATTATCATAGTTGATGGAGCATTGATAGCAAGGAATCGTTGGCCAATTCATAACTAGTCCAATAATTAGGGTTACATTGATTAGATGAGGGCTAATCCACATAGTTGACAGGTATCAAGTTTCCAACGAGGGCTAAGGAGAATTGTTGTAGTGGATAGGGACGTCGTTTTATGGAGTAATGGGATTAGAGAAGGCCTAAAGGAACATGGATTGAGGTTGTTAAAAAAGGATACAATCTAACAGAAGGATGGTGGTTAACAAATTGAAAGGAACTTCCTGTAGCGAACCAAAAGATGTAGGATACACGTTTTGTTTATGTGTTGTTGTAATAGAGCAATTATTTTGATCAAACTATTAAAATAAACAATTGAAAGTCAAGTAAACAAGGACATATATATAGTACAATAAAAATGTTAATATAAAGGCATACCTTACACAATAGACACCCAACCGAAAGATGCAGAGCAGGCCTTGAGCCTGACAATATAAAGAGAAAAAGATGAATAGAAAAAGAGTTAAAGAATAGTTAAAGGTTATTTGCAAAAAGAAATAAATTATAAGTGCATAGTGATAGCATTAGCATGAAAAATCTGTAAATGGATTATCATTTATAACAGTACTGCCATGCTATTGCTCTAATATTAGAAAGCTATTCCCCATCATGAGATGATGTATAAAGGATAAACTCAGTAATAGGATCGTGAACACAAATAGTAGTAGAGAGCTAGAGTGAGAATACATGAACTCAACGATCTCTAAGAGCAGTAACATATTATCCCATAGAGTAGGAGAAGCTAAACAGTAATAAAACCTGAAAAGTTCTTTGAATGTGCATTCTATTCAATGCATGTCGCCCGACATTACGAAATTTCGGCTGAAATGTCAAGAAATTCATGTGCCCGATAAGAAATCGGTCATCTCATTTCAAATTTCAAAATGGCGTTAATATCGCCGAAGTTTCAGTGAAATTTCGGCCGATTTTGGGGTGTTCCAAATATCGACCAAAATTGACATTTCATTTTTTTTATTTTTTCTTTTGGGTTTGAACCTATTAAGCCACCCAGACCCTATTTTATAAGGGAAGAGAAGGAATTAGGGCTTGCTCGCAGCTTTAATTTCATCGCGCGAGAGAGAGAGGGAGAACGAGAAGGCTAGAGAGATACAGGCTCGACTGACCTCCGACAAGGACTCTACGACCTTCGTCGACCTTCAACAAGTCTTCACGAGCCCCGATGACCTTCAGCGAGCTTCGACTCACCTCCTCCACGAGCCCCGACGAGGACCCACGAAGCGCTGCCAAGCCCTAACAACACCGCCAGCCCTGAGGAGGTCCTGCCGAGCCCTGATGAGGTCTCACTAAGCTCCGCCGAGCCCCTTTGAGAACCCAGGAGACGAGGACCCAGGAAGCCCTGCCAAGCTCCAGCAAGCCCCATCGTCTCTCTTCTCCTTCATCTTAGATTCCGCTCCAGCGAGCTCTCGGATCCAGCGACTCCTCACGAATCTCAAAGGCGAGTTCTCTTCCCCGTTTCTTCTACTTAAAAGTTGCTCATTTCT